>UYYF01004279.1:90697-166641 GCA_900618365.1 Thelazia callipaeda | reverse complement strand
GTGGGTTTTCTTTTCTATTTCGCTATACAAGAACGCCTTCTGGGCTGCAAATACGTTTTCAACGGTAGAATTTCCTGTGAGGTTGTACTTGGTCTTTAGATAGGGCACAATAATTGCCAAGTACGTGTTATGAGCTTTCTCCTGCTTCAGAATCGCTGCCCTTCTGGTACAAATGGGTGCGGTATCTACATGAACATTATGTCGCTGGAGAAGCATAATCTCACTCTGCTCGTCCATCGGCAGATAACAGTCTCTCCGAACATGCAGATTGGATGTGGATTCCGCACTTTATTAATAACTGTCTGATATCATGGTCCATTGCTCGGAAGTCCCAGTATAATAATTTATTAATCAAATAGCATGCTCATTCACCGCCTTCATAAAGTTCTTGCCATTTAATGCACTTTTGACTAATCTCTCAATTCTTAGTGAGATCTGCACGGACTTTATCGCAACTTTCTCGAGTCGGAGCGCTACTCCTGTCTTCTACTATTCCAAGGTATTTATACCCTTGAGTTGCTTCCAATAGCGCCGCTTTATACCTCGGTACTAGGGGCTGACTTTGCTGGATTCACCTTTTAACTTTATTATTTTTAAGAACCTCTGAACCTTTTCGGCCATACCTCTCGTGATATTCTCGTTGATAGCAAGGAGCTTGAGATCATCCACAAATAATGGTTCGTTGCATGCATTCCTTGATCAGTGGAAACCGCCTTTGCGTACCTTAGATTGAACTGACGTTTAAACGTCTCCATGCATAAAACAAACAGCAGCGGAGAACGCCTACCACCTTGGCGGATTCCTTGCTGTATTTTTTCTCCATTACCGTTTTCCCATTGCTTTTCAATGAAACCAACCATCTGGAGGTGATCCTTTTCAGAAATCTGTCGATCCACGCTGTCGAATTTTTCAATACACTTAATCAGATAGCTGTGACTAACTGGATCGAACGCTTTTTTAGCTCATACCACGTGGTAAATAACTGATATCCATACTCTCTGCATACTGCTAGGTTCAAGACTGCCTGTTGTCTCGCATCTTGATCAACAGTTTCTAATTGGTTGTCTGCAAATAGTTTTTTAGTGGCAATATTTAATTATATGACTCCTGCCATACATTTTGTTGTCAAGTTGTAAAGGTATGTTATTAGCCTGAAGTTACTACCTTTGTTTGGAATACCTTTAGAAATCAGATATTTCGTGCCTCTGTAAAACCATGGTTCCTATTCCTTTCCATTCAAGCAAATCCGCCCAATTATTTTGTGTAGATCTGGATGTAACAAGGTGCACTTCTTAATGAAAGAAGTTATAATAGATTCTATCAGGATCCGCCGCCTTCCAGTTAAGCAAACAAAAAGCTATTTCCCGAATTCGACTTCAGGCGAAAAACTATCATGCACTTCATAATCTGGAACGAATACTTCCAGTTATTCATTATGCCGATTGTCATCGTCTTCTTTCATTTTTGAATTCCACATCGTAGCTCAGAACTCTCTGATCTCTTTTGTCCCTACATTGTGGTTAATAGGCTGTTCCTCAGCTAGCTTCCTACAAAACCGTCTTCAGAACAATTCAAGTCTGACGTTTTGGATCTTACTTAAAATAAGGTACAATTTTTATATTTATAGATAATTTTTAAATCACAAGCTTAAATATTTTGATGCAAAAATTTTATTAGAAAGAACAAATGAACTTTTTGAAATTTTAGTTGTAGTAAAATGTAAAAGCCTTTAAAATGTTACACTTTTATTCTTACTTCTGTTGTAAACTTAATTCAAAATAAGGAAATCTGAATTTTTATTTTTTGCATAAGCTATTCACAGTAACGAAAATAGATGAAAAAAGTCCCGATATGCATTTAAGACTCTTGTAAATATTTTCATAAACTCACACGGTCTGTCAGTATGCTTTAACGTTTCATGACAATCACGCTTAAGAGCAAATATGAGGAGCATGATTCTCAGGTTTTCTTGGCTTCTCTCAAGTTTCTACCTACAGGTATTTCATCGGCCAAATACCGCTCTAAAAGTGTTTTGTGGAAATTATTTTCACTTATCTTCCTTTCTGTGTTTGCCTTCCACATTAATGGTTTCTTTTCACACCTTGTCATCTCTTCGTAGCATTGTTGTGCCACCTGGAACTGCCTTCAGTCATTGACTTGGAGGGGCTTTGAGTGGCATACTCACCCGCCGTTTGGTTTACCTCTTTAAGTATAAGCGAATCAACTTTCTCCGACATCATTCTTCGCGTCCACTTTGTCTGGTCTATCTCACATCCTTGTGCTTCTTGCATCAGTACACTTGACATCAGTACACGTTACTTCTGCTTTACGTCTAGATAAACCTTAGACTTTTGTTACATATTTTCAAGTACCTTGACACCTTTCGTTGACTCCTCCAAGAACCGTTTCTGCGAGCACGGACGACTTGCAATACTAGTGATTGCAGCATTCGCTTGTTTTTTCAGTTTTTGAATGTTAATTGCGCCCACAAAAACTTTTCTCAATACAGTGATTGACATAAGGGCTATCCTCCTCTTGGTATCCTCCCGAAACGGTCAAGAACCGCCTTCGACACTTCATCTGGCCAGCTGCTCTGCGAAGCCTCGATTCCTCGAATGATAACCTCAGGCGTAATCATCTTACTGATTCCTGGTTTCAGTAAGATGATTACGCCTGAGGTGCTCTCCTACATCTTTCACGGAGCTATTCGCAACGTCATCTGTTTTTTTATTGTTTTCCACTATGATTCCAGATGCGGTTTTTCTCCGTTAATTCTCCATTTCCTTCCCGAACTTCTGTTATCTTGACTGTACGACCACATAGCACTCTTTTTTTAGGTTTCGAACTCTTTTTGCGTCAGTCTTCCGCTTTATTCATGCCATGTGTCACTTTTCCTTACCTTCTTTCTCGAACCTCTTCGGCCATAGCTTTCATGATATTCTCGTTGGTAGCAAGAAGCTTGAGATCATCCACAAATAATAAATGGTTCGTTGGATGCATTCCTTGATCAGTGGAAACCGCCATCTTTGGGTATCTGCTATTGAGCTTATGGCTCAACGGGTCCATACATGACACGAACAGCAGTGGAGAAAGGCTATCATCGTGGCGAATTCCCCGTTTCTTCAAAATTGCTGTAACAAGGCATTGTCGTTATGGTCTGTTATTTTTTTTCGCTTTTTGGAAGTTGCCTGTTATGTGAAAAGTTCTTCAGAAACTCGTTCCCCACCATTTGATAACTGATCTATTTGATTGATAGAATGTCCTTTCATAATGCTACCATTTCCACTGTCCTGGCGTCGTTGACAGTTGATACCATTACGTTTGTTGTCACAACTGATTGCACTGGTATTTCTGCTATTCACTTCTATCGTCGCATGATGACATCGCCATAACAGACAAAAGTAGAGCAGAGAAAAAAAACAGAAACCAAAAATTACGGGAAAGCAATATGTTCTTTCCAAGATCAGGTAGTCTATAGTCAGCCATATATATATGTACGGCTGTGCTTGCTCCGAGCTCAGATTTGTTGTGCTGACAGAATGCTGACAGAACAGACAGAACATGCATATATATAATGCGATCAGCAATGGACTTAGCGTCGTGATGGCAAAAAATATTACCTCGTACAAATCTGGATGAAAAAATATGGAGAACCATTATTAGTACTAAAGTTGCTTGAAAAAACAATCTTGACAGCAGAGCCGATGCAGAGCACAACTGAAATTTATTTGTAAGTTCAGTAGTGATCTCTTACAAAAAATGTCATTGATTTTGATATCTAAGCAAACGAAATCAAGCACTCATCATGATCAGTTTACTTCTAGTACTATATCAAACTCATTCAATGTCTATTTTTAGTAAGAACTGACTTCAGCCATATTGAAGCTGTTATAGAAAGTCATATATTCCTCACAATATTTTCTTAATAAACTAATAGCAGAATTCGACGTTTCCATACTGCTTCCACTAACGTCCTTAGCAGCAGTTTACTGCGATCAAGACTGATGCAAAATTGTATTTGTGACTATTTAAAAATTATTCAAATAATGAATTCAGAGAAGTAGTCAAGTCTAGAAAATTGCTTTAACTAAATGAATATCAAATTTTCATTTTGTTTTGTGATTATTCTAGATTTGATTGGGCGTTCTCATAGTACTCCAATTATCGATATCTCTGCAATCAGTTCAATAGAAACTAGGTTTTCAGGATTACAGAATTTCTAATATCTTTCAAATCATTTATTTCTGTTTGTCAAAACAGAGAAAACTAAATGAAGCGATAAGAATTTATTTAAAATTTATTTCATCGATAAATTGAATTTGTGAAGGCTTAAACGACAATGTAATTTCACAGAATGAATCTAGCAATATGATCACCCATAAGCAATACACCAAAAGTACGCGATATTATAATTTATTGAGATTGGATAGCAATGATCGTGTTTTTGGGATTTCTGTTAGTATTTCGATCAAATGATTTGCTTTCACTGCTGTCTCATCGTTGCCTGCGGCTATCTCAATTAATCGCTTAACTAGCTCCTGTCTAGCCTAAAAGTTGCAAATATAATTATTTCATTCATTTCATTAATCTGATGTTTCACATTAAATGAGATTTACAAGATGGTTACCAGAGAGCATTAGTGTTTTTCACTTTATGATCGAATATATGCTTTTCTCATTATCACAGAACAACATGGATAGAGACAGTTTTGATAATAAATATACTGATTGAAAAAAAAGCGCTATGTAATTTTGAAAAATTGACCTTTGGAGCATAAATAGAAAAATAAACAGTGTAGTTGGGATTCGCAAAAGGGTCTTGATTTAACGGAGCGATAACTTCATATGTCACAGATAATGCCTGTACAGCTGATGACATACAAAGTAACCATGTTACGGCACGCAGTAAAATTTCCGGTTTATCTGAATCCAGAATCGACAACAATCCTGTAACTGCCTGAAATGATTCCTTATTTTTCTCAATAAAAATTTGTTTTCATGAATGTAATTTTCAGAAATTAATGTTAAAGGTGCATAGATTTTAAAATTTGTGGATCTTTTTCAGCTAAAGAGATTTCTTTCATCAAAATTTCCCATGACATTCACTAACATAAAGTGTATCTACATCAAGATTTACCGGAAACCTATAATTTTCTGCTCTTCTTTGTATGCTTGTACTATTTACATTGCATCTGTTAAATTTTTTACTAATTGAAAATTTATACACAATAACATTTAATCAGTACCACTC
The DNA here is from genome assembly GCA_900618365.1 of Thelazia callipaeda. Classification (NCBI taxonomy): domain Eukaryota; kingdom Metazoa; phylum Nematoda; class Chromadorea; order Rhabditida; family Thelaziidae; genus Thelazia; species Thelazia callipaeda. Next base: position 161,391 of record UYYF01004279.1, on the reverse strand, counting down.
AGCGAATTCAAATGGCATCAGAGTAAAAGCATTATAAATTGTGAACTTTTCACTAAAAGGAACAAAAAAGTCTTATGAAATTAAATGGCCAAAAAAAAATTCATCAATTACGAATCATTCTCCTTGAAATGTAATGATTGTTAACACTGGGAATCAAAAAGCAAAACATTGACCTCGAAATGTGATTATTTCATTTCATTTCAAGTGAAGCAGATGTTAATAGAACATTTTCACACATTATTTAGAGATTCTATCTCGTTGAATAGGAAAAAATCACCTTTGCAGCTAAAATGTGCGGCACCATATCAGGGCAGCAAGACAGATTAACAAGAAGTCGCAGTGAATTAATATTCGTTTCACCTTTTTCCCAAAGTCTGAAATAAACATATTCATATCAATAGCTTGAATTTTTATGGCAATAAGCATGAAACTGTAAAAAGAAAATGCCAAACCAAAGTCAACGTTTTGCAAATCAATTTTTAAAAATTTCACATAATATTAATATAATCAAAAGTTTTAAAACGAACACACATATTTCACTTAAACTTGCAGTAGGTATTAAGCAGAATATGTGTCTACCTTTTGAGACAAATAGGTATAGCTGGTAAGTAAGTTTCAATTTGCGATCGTGTAATCGTATAAGAAAGATTAGTAAGAGCCTGGAATGATACCGTCCTTTCCATATCTAGTGGTGAATCAAGACGCTTTATAATAAGTGGGATAGTTTGTTTTAAGATTTCTGCATTTTCTTTGGATGCAGCCATATTTGCGATGCATTGTAATAATATTACCTGAGATTAACAAAGAAAATGTGTTTTCAGTAGATATTGGATGTTGCGTTTCATTCGTTTATTAGGAAGAAGTTCACTAAAAGTAAAAATTTAAGAAGCGAGGTTGTGATTAACCTTGATCGAATTTGGAAAAGCTGCGTGGTAATTTTTCATCATTTCCACAATTTTTTCGGTTATACCAGACTGCGCAAATAAACACTACAAAGTTTGCTTTGTTAAAATTCAATTTTTTAAACATGACCCGATGATGTCTTCATAAAAGAAGCATTAAAATCCAATATAATAGCAGTTTTATACTTCGTACGATTACAGCCATTTCTGAAGTCATATTTTTTGGCTGCATACATGAAAAGAAATAAATAACTAAATTTTAAATTTTAATAGCCTAGGTTAACTGATGATTTCGACTCACCTGATTCGCAGCATATGCAGTAGAATTTGAAATAACGGTCAGTAGTGGAAGAAGTAAATCTGAGGAAATTTCGATACATTTTAAAGCTGTAGAAAGATATTTTGCTTCTGATGGTGTAATCAATTTCTGAAACGAGGAAAATCCAAGAAGAGTCTGCATGTTTTTCCAAGTAATCCAACAGTTTCTAGAGATAGAGCATAAAGAATAAACCTGATTTCGATAAAGTTTGCTAATCAGTGATTTTAATTCATCGCTAGTTGAGAAGAAATTTGCTGATGGATTAACTGTGATGCGCCACTCTGAAGAACTAGGACCATCATCATCAGGATCAGACTGTGGCAAACTCTACAAGTCATAACTTTAATTGTTATCATGAATACGAGATAAACACGGATCTAAATTCAAGAGGTTCTTTCTCCTATTTTCATAATCTAAAAATTCTGTGTCAAAGCATTTGCTACGAACTAAATATTACTTTCTTGGAGAAATTATGGAAAAATAATTGGTCAAGTAATCTTTCCAATTGTAATACACATGTTTTGTGTTTTTTAGCATATACAATAAATCTAAGAATTCCACTCTATGAATTAATCAGATTTAGAAAAATTGCGCAGTAGTATCGTTCTTTTATTGCATTCATGCAAGATATTTACTCATCTCTTTTTAATAAATTTACCAAATTATTTTCGAAACAGTGATGGGGTTTCAAGATTTTTAATGTCAGAAGTCTAGTGTTTGTTGTACTTCTAAATAATTTCTAAACTAACGTCGAAACCTCAAATCTTGAAGCCAAAAACTGATAACTGATGCTGGAATTTTTTTTGCTGAGGAGAGTCAATCAGTGAATGGCTAAAATTATTGTCAATAATCAATTTTCTTGCAAATAGTTGTCAAGAAGATATTCATAAATGGCTTCTGTCTATTTCTGTCAAACACACATAATTTCCTAATGTGCAGCAGAATATCATTCTAAGCAAGTTGTTGGAAAAAAAAGTAACCGTAAATATTTTAGCTGTGGAGTCATGAACCTATAAGCATAGCAGATAATGTATATAAGCGTATAGAAAACAAATACTCAGAACACTCATGTCAAAAAATGAACCAGATAGCAGCTGCATTACCTACTAAAAATGAAGAGTCCATCCTAGTGAATATTCTCTTTGCGATTAATGCAGTAATAGCTAGTTTCAGAATTCTGAGCTTACTATCTATCTTCTAAACGAAATACTTGAAAAAGAATAACTTAAATTTGAAACAGGACGAGAAACCTGGAAGCTTCCAAGTCTGGGTGAGGCGATTTCCACAACAAATGCTGACTGCTGCTGACCCATAATATCGATTCACAACAGATTGAAAATGTTGTAGAGTGGTAAGTTGTGTTAATGGGTCTAGCATTCACAAGCTTCTTGAAGCTCTTTTTGAAGTCTCAGTTTTATGAGCGTAGTTACATCTGAGAGTTTCCTTCCATCGCTATCGAATTGTCTCTCGTTTCCTTCTCAAATTAGAATTGCTTACTCTTCCATTCAACTCTCTTTCAATCCCTTTATATGGATATCAGAGTTACTTAGTTAGTCCCCGCTCTGCCCATTTATAGCGCAGACTGCTCAGCTCCTTTGCGTCTAGTGCAGTTTACTTTAAATTGACATTGTCCAAGAGTGATAAGCAAGCAGAAGTGATTCAAATGAGCTTGCAGGATAGAAAGAGTGTAGAAAAAATTTCATGTTAGTTTGCTACTTCCTAGTTTGCCATTGATTATTATATGGAATAGAAACTGTGTCTAATTGGAAGCCTTCTTTGGTGGATAATCTGGCTGATTACACTTATACATGCAAATTTATGTAAAAGATAAGACGTCTATAACTGAGCAAAAATTTTTTTCTTGACTGACTCAATATTTTAGCATTGATCTCCATCAATTAAATATGCATACTGAATATATACAATTTTCAACTTCTAAATTTGTATGCTTATAATAGCGACGGCAGCTGCTAATATACATTATTTATTTGGGAAAAAGTTTTGCAGTATTTGGTAAAGCACTTTTGAGATCTTTTATACATTCTTCTGCTTGTAAACTTTGTAGATTAAGAGTTGCGGAAAGCCCTAGGCGACCTTCACCAATCAAAATCTCTGCATTTTGTGGGTTGATTCCGCATGATTTTGCTAGACGAATTCCTTCACTATATGTTAGCTCCTCAATTTGCTTCCGCATTTCCGGCCACATCATTTGCGTTATCATTTCTTAAATTTTGCTTTACAAATATTTTCACTTTAATTTATGTATGGTGTCTAGAATTGACTTATTAATCGAAAGACGACTGCAATACAGAATGTCATAATTTCTGACTAGACGAAAAAAAGAAAATCAGACGTGATTTATGCAGATAATTGTTCCAGAATTGATATTTATCTAAAATATTCATTTAATACTAACTAGTTATAGACGTTGGGAAGAAAGTCTTGAATTTTGATATTCTATTCTCAGTTATTCTCTTAACTACTATGAGAATCAAATTGTGGCTGACCTTTTATCAGATCCTGAACAAAGAAGGACCAGGAAGGTGGAAAGGCGCCACTTTCCATAACCACACTTGTATCAAGTAGTTGCACTAGTGTGCGCAAGGTTCCAGAATCGATGACCGGTCTTAATTCAGCGGTAAGAGCCAGAAACATTGATACAAAAACAGAAGTGACATTTTTATCTGGATTTACAACCCGCAAATTGAGCCTATCACGCCTAAAAAAAATTCATCTAAAATTGGATACAAACAGAATCCTACAAAGGCTAAACTGATTTATCAATAAATAATACGTTTTATCATAAAACAGATATGAATTTAAACCGAGATGAGAGTTATTGATAAATGTTTTTATTTAGCTATCGATTGTCTCTTGAGTAAAGGAAGAAAGATTTACTTCTCTAATACAACGGTATTATTAGTAGCTGTTAAAACTGGTGGACCATTAGCCCAAACATTGAGCAAGAAATAGCAAGAAGTACAGAGAGTAGAAAGGAATTCTCGGGAGGATAGTGGTATGACAGGACTGGTCACTGCAATTGTTTCTTCCATCCACTGGAAATCCCATTTAATCTGTAACATAAGTATGAGGTTATTTATATCATATTATTGTTCTTTTTATTAACTGATGCGATGAAATAACTCAAATGTAACTTGTAATAGTTCCAAGTAAATGCTTTTACCAATAGTTCAAAATTTTAAGACTGTTCAATCGTCTTTCGGGATAACAGTTAAGTTGAAATAAGTAGTAAAGCAATGTTTTAAAAATGGCATGCATGCATTACTGGTTGTAAATAAGTGCTTTAATCAAACCTGATTTAAGAAATCAGTCAGAGCAGTATCATCAATCCAAATCACTATCCTATCTTCATTATCCCATTTCATATTGATATTTGTTACATTTGTAGAAATTTCTTCATTCCTTTCTAAGGGACGTTTCCATCCCATTTGCATTACGATGAGAATATGCTTCTCTTCCGCTGTTATTGATGTTAGACGATAGAATAGTGAAGAATCTACGGTGTTGATTGCATTGCGAATGTGTACTGGCAATATTTCATTCAACGACATATTCCTAAATGATCAAAATGCAAGGAAAAAATTTTTTCGAAAGTGTGAAAATTTACAGATGCTTGCTTGATCATACTTACATTACAGTAGCACTCTCAATGTTCGAAATGAACTTAGAGATAGAAGGACAAATGAGCTCTTGAAGGTAAGACTGTATAGGATTTGAGGCCATAAGCAGCAACGTATCTATCATCCAATAATTTTTTGATGTGGCATTAATGATTGTATTCTGTAAGGAACAGGATAACATTCGAGCAGTTCTTTTTTCCATTCTAGCCGTCACTTCAACGTCTCCCATCTAAAGCATTCGATTTAAAATCAACCGATACCAAATAATTTATTTGAATTGAACCACCCAAAAACTACCGATCATTTAAACTTTCAGCAACATCTATATGTTGTAAATTGATATTGATTTATGGATGGATGTAGAGAATAGTACGAAATGATAATGCGCTCATAAAGAATAGTTCAATGACTAGCATTAAATGATTACCAAAACAACAAGGTTGACGGTTTCGTCTCCAAAACTTATAGGCCATATATTTGGAGTGATATTTGATACTGAATGCATGCGAACATTATTAGCTTTCAAGCGTATTGTATTTGGATAGAATCTTACCGTAAAATTAGAATATGATATTCGATTATAAGTCTTAATGTAAGCAAGAGGTAGTAAAAGAGGTTTGTCTTGTGTGCGAAAGGATAAGTAAAGAGGACGTGGGGAGCGAAGTAGTCGGTAAGTAGCTTCACGGATCAGTTGAGAAACAGCACCAGAACCAATATCAAATGATACATCAGACGCCTTGATAAACGCGAACTGCAAGTGTAATACGTGTTGTAATAAGACAGTAAAGTGCAGCAGAAGTATTGAGAAGTAATGCATGGTGCGCAGCTCGTCAAACACGGACACCAGCACAACTGCATTGTAGATGCAACAGTGAGTCGGTGAAAACGAGTTATTTCTTGAAGGACATTTCTGCCTACTCACTGGGGCTGTTATTGCGCTGACAGATGGAACAATGAGAGTACTATCAACATATAATCGTACTCACTACATTTCTAAGTGAACCAGAAATTTCTGTTCACTGCAAAAACATTATCTGATGCCTTTCATCTACCTCATCCTTTTTCTCTTCACTTACAATATTCCTGTCTACAGCGTCTTGGATGGTCATTTCATTTTACAGGTCTGAATATCTTATTTCTTATTCTCACGTATATATTAGACAGTAGTACTTCTCATGAGTCATTTTACTAACACTTTAATCATGAATTAAGTATTTGATATAACTTTTTATTCAGATCTTTTTGCGAGCTTTCTTAAATATTATAACTTATTTCTTTCATGTATTTAATCTATTTGAAAGCTCTGCAGCAATCGTCTAGTGCTATACGCTTACGCATTTTACCGAAAGCAATAACATATTTGACCAACATCGGTGCTGATATTTTGGCTGAACACATACCTCGCATATCGATACCAAACATCAAACAGCGCTTTAATAATGGTTTGGGAAATATTTTGCTTTCGGCTATTCGTGTTTCTCGATTTAAACGAGCATCTTATCACACTATTTCTACATCATCGCCTAATATAATCACTTGGATAATGAAAAACTTAAGTGTGGGGTGAGGAAAAAATTCATGTTTTATTGTATGCATATCACTTTTCATTTGATATAAACAACGATGCATTAATATATTCAGAACAGTTAAAATGATTCACTTCAAATGAACGCATGTAATCCAATCTTTTCAGATTAATCGGAGATTTATCAGGAGAAATCAATGTTTTGTTACCGATGAAATTAGGAGGTGAGATTGAGGTATCAGCAGATGGTATTCACTTTAAATTAGAAACTACTCTAGAACGGTCAAAAGCAGGGGCTGCACAGGTGTCACCGATTTCTTGTCGTACAATGATTTCTGTTATGATGATTGAAATTCACAATGGCGGAATTGCTGGAATGGCTTTTAATTTATTCAAGGTTCGTCTTAACTTTTCTTTCATTTTGACTTCAGCAGTTTATTTTTTTGAACATTTTTTTTCAAAGTCTCCTCTGCTAAAAGGTTTATGAGTATTTTAAAAGTATGCGAAGTGCGATAACTTTTCATGTTAGTCTTCGCCACAAAGTAAATAGTTCTCGTTGTTTTGTTATCTTGAAAATACGAATGAGGCAAATCAAACAATTACAAAATTGTTTAGAGCAAACAGTATCTTATTAACATGTTGGAATTTCAAGAATTCGGTTCAGTATATCGCATACTTTTCTAAATTGTTTTACACGATACAGTAGTTTGAATTTAATAAGAAAATGTTAATTTTAATTCTATCACTCATAATAACTCAGAATTTAATTGAAGTTAGTGACTACAAAAGTTTAATGCTGATGAGCTTCATTTTTGTCTTCACTTTCATTTTGTAAACGCAGCAATGATTTCAGGCACAATTAAATTTTCAGAAAAATGAACATTTGTGAATACAGAGCTAAAATATTCTTTAAAACTCAACCGTTCAGAGAATGGAAATTTGATGTGATAAAATGTTTCCAGTATCAACTGTTACAAATTATAAAATGAGACAGATTTATGTGTTTGGAGAGATGATTTCAGTTCATATGTATTGCTTGCATATTTTTTTTTCAACAGTTTCCTCAGCAAAAGTAATAAATTTAATTTGTTTTTTTCAGAAAGGAATTTCTCGACATATTCGACCGTTGATTCAAACATTAATATGCGAGAAAGTCATTCAATTTATAAACGAGGATATCAATGCTAAATTGTCACAAACCCAAACAAAAACATTATTAGCAAATGCAGCACCAGTCAGCACGTTGGCCTTATTACTTGGATTTCCTAGCAGTGATGAACTGATTGATAGTTTCCGAGTATTCAATATCACTAGTAGTTATCCATTTTTAAGGGTATGTTAGAAAATCATGTAATTTCCAAAAATTTTTTTGGTAAGATCGGACTCAAATTTTGCTATGGTTAGCTTGAAAAAGTTGGCTTAATGAGTATATAATAATGAGCTATTTAGTTCAGTTGATCTACTCTTCCGTAAAATTATTATGAGCTCAATTGAAAGTTGCGGATCAGAAACAAATAGCGTTACTGTTTTCTATATGTAATTTGAAATGTAAATATAAACCAATTAAAATGAAGCAAGTTTTGCTAAAATTTAAGTTACATAAACTTGCAGAAATTAGCTTCAAGAGTATACGTTGATTTCAGGTCTGTTGAAATTTCTGTATCTAAGTGTGCGTGATGTGTGTGCATGAGTTTGTAAAAGGTTAACTGCTTTGCTTTTAATTTTTAGTAAAGGTTTTTTTTTTTTTGCTTTTGCTGTGGACAATTTGCAAACTTATTTTTAATTCTTACTCTGAATTTTATTTGAAGTTTATCGTTGAAGAACTGAAAAAGTATTTCTTAAGAATTTTCCGAGCAGTTCATTACTATCATGCAGCAGTAATCACATAATTATGAATCCTGAAAATAATGACTGATGTTTGGTTGTGATCAATTTATCTTAAATGTGATGACTGCATCCTTTCAGCATGAGTAAAGTGTAGTTCAAAAATTTATATAAAAGCTTCTTTAACATGATTTATCAAGGAATTAGAAGTTCTAAGGCTTAGCTTACTACTTGACTTAGATTTCGAATACTGAATTTCTGTAAAAACAAAACTGCTTAAATTTGCAATTTTTTACATTTAAATCAAATGTTTACATTTATGTGATATTTATTTCAGTCTAAGTGAAGACCCCGTATGCTACAATAATACTATTGAAATTTACAATATGGCCGAGATTTCAATAACAGGTTCTAATACAAGTAAAGCGCCATTTAGCGTTCCACCGATGTCATGGAAAAAACAACCTTCGGAGAACGCTATGATTCATTTGCTGATATCTGATTACATTGCGAACGCACTACTTTACCATGCTTTCATGTAGGTTTGCAATAATTATGTAATGATATTGAAGCATTTAAATGTAATCACGTTTGAATATTTTTTAAATTTGACCGAAAAATCGTTCATCTCTCCTACACTTAATTCTAACCTTGTGATGCTTGGAATGCCGTTGATATCTTCATTATTGCTATGAAAAAAAGTGATAGTCTCAGTACTCAACATGTAAGAAAAAACGAAATGCGTTCAAAATCTTCATTAAGCAACCACCCTGTTATCCTATATTCTTTCCAACTAAAATTTGGGCAAGAAGGCAGCTGTATGCAAGTCACTGCTTTTTTAATGGAGCTATTTCATCATTAAATGAAATTTTGAATACAAGAAGATTACTACATTGTTCATACAATGCTTAATTTTAATTTTAACAATTAAAACATTGCAGGGAACATTTGCTGCAGTTTGTTGTGGATGATCAGACAGTTTCTTCATTACATTCATTACTTCGTACATCTTGCTCAGATGGAATCTGTTTAGCTGATTTGATACCTCAACTAACTGAACGATATCCAAACAGCAAAGTTCGACTCATTTTCAAGCCCACTCGAGCTCCTGTGTTGTTGTTTCAGTCAGAGCAAGGCGGTTCGACAATTCTTTCAATATTTAATTATATCACTTTTTTAGTTTAATTTTGATATTTATTTCACGTGCTTCAAGATAAACAGTAATTCTTACTTGACTAATTAAATATAGAAACTGAAGTTTGTTATAAATTTAGAGATATTACAGGCATTCTAAGAGCGAAAGTGGAAGGTTTAGTATTTTTACATACTGTGGGTTTCGAAGACAATGTTAGTCACCAAGCCGCAACGTTTGTTTTGGATATTGTGGCAGATATGAATATATTTATTGAGGTATATTTGCTAGTTGGTAACATAAATTGCAAGCATATCTTACATCAACAACTACGAAATTACCAGTGAAAGGATTGCAGCTTATTTACTTGGCTTCATTTATTCTGTTCAAATATTCTCACAGTTACATATTTTTTATAGAATCACAGACTGTTGGGAAAAATAACACTTAGTACTTTCCGGATGCAACATGTACAGGGAAATATCGAAATAAGCGACGAAGAACTATCTGATATTGAGCTATTATGTTCAGAAGTGCTACAGCGTTCTCTTAATGACTTTTTACAGACAGGATTTCTAATGCCCATTCCTAAAAGTATTTTTTCGTTTTCCCAACTGTTTACAGGTTTATATTTAACTGACCGACTTGTACTAATGAAATTATTATTTAGTCTGTTGTCTCCTTTTTTTCAACTTGTTCAAAAGTACCCAAGTCTACCCCCAACCTGAAAGTCAATACATTTGTAATGCGTCTGTTCCTTTTTTGTGTCTGGAGATATAGTAGCCAAATTTTTAGTTCTACGGATAAAAGAAACTGAACTACACATCCTTAACCGAAGTATTTTTATATCTACGGAATTTGGTCTGGATAGAAGACGTGTAAGTGTTATTGCATCAGAAGCAATTGCGGATAGCACATACTTCCCGCGCAAACTGCGCGTGCACAGTACTAGACCAAAAGAAGTAGACGAATGAAGCTAAAATACTAGCAATTGTTCACAAATAGAAGACTTGTAATTAGCAAAATAAACGGTGTTTTGTATATATTTTTAATGGCTTACCTTGTGCTCACTTACTGATGACACTATAGAATAAACTCTATGACATCCATATTATAATATATATAGAGCATGTTTATATGTACTAATGTCCTTACACAGTACAATTTTCATGCTAATTTGGATTAAAATTGAGAAGTAAATAATTTTGAATGACTTGATTGCTTTTTAATAATCACCAATGTTGAATGACTAGATTCCGTATTGGCAAGCAAATAGACACCTCAGATTTGTCTAATTTCCAAATAAAATTTTAAATTATGTTCGTTGCTTTACATGTAAAAATGAACATAGTAACGCAGTACTCGGGATGGAAATGTCAACTTAATGGTACTTCCTATCAGTTTCTGGTCAACACAGAGTGTCGGGATCCTAGCTTGATTCACTCACTACTTTTGCACATCACAAGTCCATTGAGTACATCATCTAGCCCTGAAATATCAGTCGGGCAGTTTAGTGTGTATTAGCAGTAATGTTCATTATTTCTATGTCTTAAGCAGTTAATGATAATAATTGGGATACTTGTCCAACGTTATGAGGTTTTGATGGTAATGTTTTAACAATTTTTTATGAGAATTTCAGTCCTACAACAGTATTTTAAGGTCAGCTAAGTGCATCGTACACTTTGTATCATATATAAATATGACGAGAAGAATTGGCAGACTTATCTGCAGTTGTTTACAAATTTCAGATAGAAATCAGAACAAAAAAATGAACAGGCGTGAATCTAGGTTGCGTCTTGAATATATTTTCCGAAAAAGTTTGGAAGAAAAGCAACATCTGATCGATGAGAAGCGTCGAATGGTGAAGAAATATGTGGATGAAAACAAACGCATACCGACACATTTAAGAAAGGATGCAATTATGTTGCAGCAGGATTCTGAATGGGGAGGCAAGAATCTTGCTTAGCGAAATTAACCATTTCCTACTTATGATAGTCATAGTCTAGCTGTTTTATTTCCAAAAACTGTTTATAATGAAGCTGTGATATGAGCGTGATCTGAAATCTGAACTATGTTTGTCTCACATGTCTTTTGCAGTTAAGAAAAATAATTTAAATATAGTTACGAGATTAATTTTTGATGTCTGACTTTTGTGAAATGCTAAAGATTTTTGTCTCAAAGTATTTCTTAAGAAAGTGCTTCTAGAACTGGAAATGGTTCCTGTAAAAAGAAACATTTTGAAGCTCGTACTTATTTGTAATGAGAGGTGCTCATTGATAGCATTTAGGGGAAGTATCTACTGTCGACGATGAATATCGTCACGCTGGTATTGCAGATCCTAAAATCGTGATAACAACAAGTCGTGATCCCTCTGCTAAGCTCAAAGTTTTTTTAAAAGTGAGTATTCTTTATTTTGTTTAAAAGAAGTTTTTGACTTTTGAAAGCACTACAAGAAAGTTTTCATGAAATTAAAAGCTATTTAGGAAATGCGTCTGATGTTTCCAAATGCCCAACGTATCAACCGAGGTCATTATGATATTAAAAAACTAATCCAGGCTTGTAAAGCAAATGAAGTTTGTTCTTCTTTCATCATTTTATGCTTTCCACTTTCACATGTACTTTTAAAGTGATAGAGATTAGAGAAATAATGATTTTCATAAAAATTTCAGCAGTAGGTCAGGAAAATATTTTCTAGTTAGATGTTTTGTCTTAAAAAGCATTTACTTGCTGACATTAATGTTAACTTTTAAATACAGTAAAATTGACTTAAGACTAATTTATTTTATGGTTTGTAACCTCAAATTTTTAATTGTGGAGCAAACATCTCAGTTTTATCCCTAAAATGTTTTTGATCTTAATTTTACTCTGACAATCATCATGTGTATCATTAAGATTACGGATTTTATATTATTAAATGAGACGCGTGGTAATCCTGATGGATTGGTTGTTTGTCACTTACCTTTTGGACCTACAGCTTACTTCACTTTATCCAATGTAGTTATGCGGCACGAAGTTCCAGATTCTGGGACAGTTTCGGAGGAGTATCCTCATCTCATCTTTGACAGTTTAAATTCTTCTCTTGGGCGTAGAGTAAGTTAATTTAATACTTATCCAAAATAAAGCTAAGGTGGTTTCGAATCTAATTCTGTCCATAAAAAAACCATGCTCTACTTTTTTATTTCGTTGTCTTATTTCATCAAAAATTTTCATGTTGCAAGGATTTGTATTGTCAGGTTTAAAAAATTTTATTTACTTCCAGATAACGAACATATTGAAGTACTTGTTTCCCGTGCCGAAGATTGAAAGTAGGCGAATAATTACTTTCAGTGGTAATCACGACTTCATCAGTTTTCGGCATCATACATACAGTAAAAATGAACATGGTGAAATAATACTGCAGGAGATAGGTCCAAGATTCGAAATGAAACGTAAGTTTTCTACAAAAACTAATCATTTATGACAAACGCTGAATAACTCATAATTTATTCACAACTCTCGGCTTTTTGATATTAATTTTATCTTCATTTTGACCCCACTTATTTTTATTTTCGAAAAATAGCTGCTTGTAATCACAAATTTTCAACTGTAGTATGTTTATTTTACTTTAGCTTACTTGATCAAATTGGGAACATTGGAAAATGCCGATGCAGAGAAAACTGAGTGGGTTCTACGCTCGTACACTAACTCAGCCAAAAAGAACCCACCTTTATTAACAGTACCTACGGATGACGAGTGATGTGATTTGTTTCCGTTGTTTTTACTGTATTCTGTTTTGTTGTATTTGGATGTTTAGTTGTCGAATATATTTCAAAGATAAAAGTTGTTTTATATTGTTTCATGTTGAAAATTTTCATAAACAAGAATCGTAACACATGCATTCACTATGTAGGTTGTATAAATCTCATGATTTATTAGCCTATGTTATGCTTATTGCGTTAGTAAGTTGGTGGTACTGTTTCTCGTCCGATGTGTCCAGGTAGGGTAGCAAGGTTTAGTTGTATATGCATAATCTCGTCACCAGCTTAGTTGTATAGTGGTTGGAATTAATCGTAATGGGTATGGAGATGTAAATTTGATTTTTGGTTTGTTGCGTGTTTAAGCGATATGTTTGGTGGTTCTGTCGCTAACTCCTATGTTTTGAAGCATGAGTAATACTGAACTGAGATATCAATATTTTTTAGTCTTTAAGATAGGACTGCAGGGGCGCTGTTTGTAATGAAGTAGTGGTTATCACATTCTCTAGTTCCTAGCTTGAGTGCGTTACAGATTTTTTTACCCATCTCTAGTTTATTCTTAAAAGTAGAAAAGTGTCTGGTATCATGTAAGAAAGAGTAATCAAATTTGATTTCAGAATAAGTCCATTCAGATTACCATCTATAAAGATGAGGACGTGATTCAGAAGACAAGTTTTCCCTGTAGCATAAGCTCAGTTTACTTATGTCATTTATTTTATTGCAGCATGTATTTGAAATAATGCATCAGTCTGGGTTTGCATTTGCATCAATGAATTTTTCTTTAAGCTGAGTAGCAGTTGTTGAGCGGAAAGCAAGTGAGCAGCAGATGAAGTGAGTATCTAAGAAGAAGGACAAGAGGAGCAAACAAGAAGCAGTGGTGCTAATAAAGTAGTGGTTTGGAACAGATGTTGAGAAAATTAAAAGCAGCAGGATAAAATATGAGAAGACGAGGCTAGCAAACTTCAATATCATTAATGGACAATGGTGTATTCAGCATTAAGTTGCGTTGCTAGAGCATTTAAAATGTGAGGAAGCTAGATCTGCTAGGAACAGAAAGCATGTAGTTCTGAATAAGAATAAAGAACAAAGACTAAAGAATAGAAGATATGGTGGGAGAGTTGTAAGAGAGCCAGAAAGGAGATTGAATGCAAGAATAAAAACTTGAGCTCGAGTTCTGTTTGAAAATCCTCGTAGAAGCAAGTTCACTATTAACCAACTGATTATGTTGCAAACCTTCATGCTGTGAACTAAACTAAGGACAGCTGTGCTATGGTTGCATCTTTGTTTGGTGCAAGCACTCTACCTGTGCTTCACTTCCATGCACCACCCCAAGCGATATTCTCCGATCACATTCCGCTCAATTTTGCTGTAACATTTTCCGTTAGCCAACCTATTACAGTTACTGTTCGTCTTTTAACAGCCGATTATCGACCCCATCATCTGCTCACTACATCTCATCAATCTGTCCTTCATATTTCTGAATCTACAACGCACAGGTATTTTAATTACATACTTTCACTCCTCTTTTATGACTTGATTAGCTATATAAAGCTTACAAATATGCATACTGATTCACTACTATGTTTCATTTGTAATGATTTTTTGAAAAACTTAACAATGTCAGTTTACCATACTCTCGTCACAGTTTCCCAGCTTTTGCTGAAAATGTTATATTGCAATGTTTTTAGTGCTTTCACAATTGCTTTTGCAAACAAATTTTTGAATGCAATGCTCTACAAAGCTTCAAAACTACAATGAGCAGTAAAATGAGCAATACCCTTGAAAATCAAACAGCCTTTTAAATAATCAGGCATATTTTAGTCTGTCATGAGCATTGAAGCGTATTTAGTATTTTAGAATTATGCCTTAATAGATATGGTAAACTCAACTTATATTATGATTTATTATATACCTTTACCATAAGTGCAATAATGAATAGTTGGTTGCTGATAACGATATGATTTCAGGCATCTCATTAATCTTAAAAGTACTAGAAGTTAGAACATATTTATAATCTCACTACAGTTCAAATATTCAGATTTTATATTGTGTCGTTTCTACTTTATTACAGTATATAGTCAACAAAAAGACTGAATTTTCAGATTTGATGATTTATACGTAAAGAAACCTACAGAGATCAGTGAAGAAAATTTAGTACAAACCGTAGAAAAAGACCACTGGCATCTTTCCGATGATCAAATAGCTCATGAAAGGTGCGCAGAGGAAGAAGTAATTCGAATTATGGTTGAAGCAGCGACTGCATCCGCATCTTCTGTAATCGTATCGGATATTATCCGTCGGGATAACAGTATGTTTCCTTCAAACAAAGTATTTTCATCTTTTTCATTTTCGCACTGTGTAATGATGCGATATTATAGCTCCTCTTGAAATCGTCGATGTAAGTCAGAATATTGTTGGAAACACCAAAGAAAAAGTATGGTTGTTGTTAAACAAATCAGTAGTTGATATTAACATATCTGTTGATATAGGCAATCGGATGCTACCCGCAGAACAATTGGCTATACACGATAAGGTTGACTTGTCCTTCATAAATGCTTATATTATTATTCCAAATATTCAGAAATATTTGCGGTTTTCAGCTAGTTATATTTTCGTTACCAATGCTTGTTGTTTCGGAGAAAGCAGATGATGCATCATCATCTACTAATCATTATAAAATATTCTTAAGACATGGGATGCAGCAATTGGAGCTTCCGGTGCAGCTGCAAATAAGGTGACTAAGCAACTTTTTATTGACTTTACACGTAATTGATTGGTATCTATAGAATATAGGATAACTTTAGTAAAATTCTCCTGGTACTTACTAGTTTATCTCTGCAGTGATGGCATTTACAGCCACAGTAACTGGAAATATTTAATCTGAAAGCTAGTGGTAAAAAGATCGAGTTGCTGTTAGTGTTGATTTCATAGTACTCTCTCTATACGAAATCAAATCTTTTCGTCATTGTTATTTTTTGTCAAATTCCGGAGCTTTGTGTTGACTTCACAGTATTCCATAGAAATCTGTACTTACTGTATTCGTATTGCATAATACCTTATTTAGTAAGCCAAAATAGTTCGTAAAAAAATGAATGATTTTAAGGGACACAGTAAAAAAAAAAACATTTAAGGGATACAGCACTGAAATCATCGAATACATTAGAAACCGCAAATAAAGAAGCTCATGTTGCATCGCTGTTCGAATTTGCTGCTGGCGGAGAACCAAAAGCTTTGGTAAAACTGTTGGTACCTCTTCTCGGTATAACAGACCACGACGGCTGCAAGTTTCTATTTACTCAATATTTTTGCAAAAAATAAAAACTTATGGTGTTGATATTTTGGCATAAAAACTAGTAAAAAATATTTGTCAAAAAATATAGATACTTAAAACTAAAATTGTAGTGTGTTCATACTAAATTGCTTGATTAGCAACAGTGCTGACACTACTGCTAAAACTAGTGGTAGTCCACAACACGTGCGTTATTGATAACTATAAGTTTGCTACTTGAATGTGTTTATAAACGAATATGATTGTTGTTTACAAAATTTAAGGTTATGAGGAGAATGAAATTTTGTGAAAATTTTAATATTGATTGTGAATGGATTGCATGGCAATTTTTAGAGAAAAAATGGTTAATTCTAGTGCGTTACACGTTGCGGCACGTAATAAGCAGAATTTCGCCTTGAAAACGTTGCTTTCGGTACTCAGCGAGTATAGTAATGATAATGAACGTCAAAGTATTCTTGATGCAACGAATGCTCGAGGGCAGACAGCTCTGCACTGTGCAGTACGAGCCGGTGATCCTGACTGTGTTCATTATTTAATCGGTGCTGGAGCAAAGAAATATATTATGGATAACAATTCGGATACGGTAAGTTTGAAGTTATTTTCGTGAAATTTTTACAGAACTAACCACATTTGTGTTGCAATAAAAAGTTTGCATATTTTCTGCTCATCATTCTTTTGTCTGGTGCATGATTTAAACAGGATACAGTTCTCACGATATTCCAGTAAGTTAAGAAGCAGATGAGCAAAATGAACTTCAAGTAGATATATATTAGAACCATTCAATTTTACATTTAGGCTACGCAATTTCTTAGGTTGCTCATTACTTGGGAGAGGTTTACAACGATGCAATTTATAAAGAGATTTTGGAGACAAAACACAGTGGTGAGATAGAAAGCGAAAATGGCGTGACCGAAAGAAGCATTTTATCTATAAAAAATTGTCATGGATATACACCAACTCATGTCGCTGTTAAGAAGTTGAAATTAGGTTTGTTAGAAGCATTGATAGAAGCTGGTGCTCCTTTGGATATTCAAGACAATGATGGTGACACACCACTATTAACGGCTCTCAATATGGATGACGTCGATGCGGCTTCCTTACTCCTTCAGGTCATTTTTTGTTTCAAATGAGAAACGAAAATTCTTACAGAAGTATTTCCGAATCGTTCTTTGGTCTGCCACCATTATAGCACGCATATTTTTAGCATAATTGTGGTATTAATACGGCATCGAAGAATGGTGACACACCACTTAAAATCGCATGTAAGAAGAAAAATTTAGTAATGATAGGGCGTCTTCTAGATGCTGGATGCACCATGAATTCTCTAGGAGCAGGTTTATAAAGCCTTTTACGATTTTCTCAAATATTATCGAGGGCAATAGGCAATATTTCTTGAGAAATACTCATAATTAGTGAGGTATTGTCAAAAAAAATTGAGTGAAGGAGGGAATGTACTGCAGATGATGAACGACCAGAAGAAGCATTTGATGAAGAGGTTCAACGAATTTTAAATGGTGAACGTGTAGACACCTATGTACGAGACAATACTGACACTTATGTCGGAGATAACACTGATGAAGACGAGCAAGAATTACGAGAACTACAGAGTGAAGAGTCAGAAAGTACAGCTACAAGTATCGATGTTGCAAGTAACTATCAACTTCAGACCCTAAAAGGTTTGTATGTGTTCTTAAGCTAAAACTTGTGATCAGAAATGACTGCGTTTAATACCTTGTGAACATAATTAACTGATAAAAATTGCAGTTCACTGATAAGTTTGGTAGTCGCAGCGATTACTGTATCTCTGACTCACACATCATGGCATCGTATAAAAGAAACATTTCTATTAGAATGAAACAAGACTAGTTATAGATGGCGATATTGGTACATATGTGCGTACTTATAATCGCAACAAATTCATCAAAGACTCATTATCAATCCTTTAGATGATGTTTCTTGCTTGGATTACCTCACGAGGTTGCGACTATCAAAAATATTGGATGTAGAAGATAAATGGACTATACTGGCAGATCATCTTGGTTGTGGGCACATGGTGGAATTCATACGTGTATGTCTAGACGAATCTTCTTCGCCCACTATGATGCTTCTTGATCAATACGAAGTAAGTTTTTAATCGGTTTCAAAAAAGATGGAAAGTCTTGAGGCTTTTGCCATATATTAGCTTCCTGAATTCATGACTTTGAAACTTACAGCCCTTGTTTGTTGAACATGAATTTAAAATTTCACAAATAAATGCTAAAAGCATTTATTGTGAATTTAATAAACTCTAAAAGCATTTATTAAATTCTGTGAATCAATTATAACTTTCTCGTTCCTGAAATAGTCATGAGGTTACATATCTGAATAGTCATGAGGTTACATTTGCAGCAAGTTCCGAATGCACACTTGTCGACGGTAGCACAATCCCTGGAAGATATGGGTGAATTACTTGGCGTGCGGTTGATTCAAACTGGAAGTGAGCACTATGGGTGAAATTAATAAGCCATCTGTAATCTCTCATTTGATATGTGGCAGATATTTTTGATGTTTCGATGAAGTACTCTGCATTTGATAAAAAGTTTTGACATAGAAGTATTCAAAATAAATGCAAGCATCATTATCGGTATTCCTACAATCTTCGTGAAACACATAAACAAAATAGGAGCATTAAGAGCCTTACTGACAACGAAAAACATATCGTATGACATATGTAACTATGAATAATGAAATGATATAATATTACAAGCAGCCTAACAGCAGCATTTTATAAAGCGATCGCTTAATGACTCCGAAAATATCGCTGACGCGAATAATAATTATAGGGCGTTGTGTCACCTTTTTTCCACTCTGAATAAAGTAACTTAAATAAAAATAAATGGAATACAGTCACTAATGCACCGAGCATAAGCCAAAACAATGCTGGTAGACCGCCTAGTCGATGGCCGTGTTTGTGAAGAGCAATTAATCCATGTTCATGGGCAGGGGCATCTGCGAGCTGAAGCAGAAATATGTTACGAGAGGATAATGAAGCATGAAATAAAAAATTTCATTGTTATTTTGGAAAGACTGATTCGATTAAGTGCTGTGATCGAATTTTATTGCTCAGATTACTGAAATTTCCATGAGAAATCAATGGAAACGTGAAAGACTTATAGGGACTAGAACATATTCGTGTCTTTATAAGTGAGATGAAAGAGGCATGCATGTTAAACATTTCCGATCAGAAGTTTGG
This sequence comes from Thelazia callipaeda, assembly GCA_900618365.1. NCBI lineage: Eukaryota > Metazoa > Nematoda > Chromadorea > Rhabditida > Thelaziidae > Thelazia > Thelazia callipaeda. Next base: position 141,793 of record UYYF01004279.1, on the reverse strand, counting down.
AGATTTAATAAGTTTGTAAATTTAAAAAAAGAGATGCTCAAATCTTTTACGGAAAATAGTTATCCCGATTAGAAAGATTCACCTCAACAACGTGTATAGTACCCCTTAACTGCTCCAAGTGATTTTTGTTGTGCGAGATGTACAAAATTGGAGTAGCTGGTACAGTTATTTTCACAGGAATATGTACATTAGTAGGTCCGACGGCTACTGGACTGTTTAAACAAGCTGCATTACATGCAAAAACCTGGAACAAAAAAACATGACAAGATGTATTTTTCGTTCTTCTTTCGAACAAAGATTTTAATCTAAAAATTGCACAACCTGCGAATTAGAAGAGATCATGAAGTAAGGTCGATTGCCGTCATTCAATAATATACTTATAGAAATCCGTGTGTTGGGAGAATATGCTATATCATTCACTACTATTTCTCGCTGCAAATCAGCCAGATCAATATTTACCTCCAAATGCTCATTAGAAAACCTGCAAAAATTTAATTCGCATCACTGAAACTTCTTTTTCGAGAAACAAAATAAGTTAATATAACAAAAGATCACTTGGACGCCAGAAGACTAAGAACAAAGGCTTCAGCAAGACCACTAGCACCGATTTTCAAAAGTTCACCACAACCACGTTTTTCTAGAGTTAGTAACCAAATATCCATTGTTTCAATCATGTCATTCATATTGCTAGATCTTTTCCACAAACGTGAAGGTACGAGAAGAGTTGAATGACCCGTATAACACATTTGCATTTTATTGAGTGATGAAGATGCTGCCTGCAAAATTACATGTTCCGTTAAAAACAATTTATTAGAGCCTAGACTTATAACACACCTAAAAATTAGTAGCTAACTCTCTATGATTGTATCACTAAAAATATACCCAATATGCTAACAAAATTGTGTGATTGTGTCAAATAATTATCTACAGATGATAAACAAGAGTGATACAAACTTTTTTCCGTTCCTTATCGAACCCAATCTCCAATAATGGATCACGTGTATTTGATAGCAACATATGACGTGTAGAGTTTATTTCCGCAGCATTAAGAGCATTTGGTGCCAAAGATTTCGAAATACCAAATGTAACTATATTCAGCTGAAAAAAATATTTTTATCACGTAAAGAAATGAAAAGATGACTATTCAGCTCAAAACTAGTGAAACATAAAACATATAAAGGAAAGATTGCAGTACTCGCTTCCATGCTGTAGAATGCTCGCGATACAAAATGTTTCCCTCCATCATCTTACAGAGTGCAAGCTCCTATAATAAATGATAATTGCACTGAATCTATTAAACAAATGATGCTTAGTCTTTGAATAATCTTGAGAGCAAATACTTCAAATTGATTTTTTGTTTAACATTTTGTCAAATTTCAACTCACTTTTATACATTATGTTATCAAAAACAATAACTTAGTGTGGACAAGAAGCGAAATTTTTTCAAGCGATCTATTTGAAAATATTTTCAAAATTTGATAATACACCTTAACTATGCTTTCTTCCAACACCTTTAATTCCTCATCTTTGTTTTTCTGAAGTGGAGACACATAACTGATAAGGCAAAGAAAGCGTATAAAAATGTCATGTCCCTGCCCCACTGTAACAGTCTCAGGAACTTCATTACAAGTAATAGCAGCCAGCGTATGCGCTCCATCTGATTCAAAATAACGCGTGTAAAGTGGATCAGCGACACTGTCCCTGCAACTTGAACTATTTCATCCAGACAATTCAAAATTTTTAGGTCTAAATCGGTTAAGAGTCATCCATTCCTATTTTTTCCACCATCGATGTAAGCTTTTATAAAGGGACAAGTGTACGATGTTAATAATTTCTAAATTTCAATAATTTCAGTTAAAGCACTAACACTTTAAAGCACAAGCACAGGAGTTCTTTGATACAAAACCTGTCACCGAACTGCGAAACTTACAGAATTAAATAACATGAATAAACAAACCTCTTAATATGATTCCAAAGTTTTGAAACCGTGAACATGAGTTTGATCTCGATATCGCTAGTCTAAAACAAAATAGAATAATGTGGCAGAAAAAGACTGAAATGTTAAAACTATTGCTTTTGTTTAAAAAATTCACGAAATGCCCGAATAATACCGATGGATTGGAAGCACGAAATTCTTGAATTAAAAGATGAGGCCTTCTTCGATGAGCATATATTCGCTGAGTAGTACATATGCATTGATCATTCTGTAAAAGATAAGCAAATGATATTGAAATAGGATTCTTTTCAAAAAAATAGGTAACTAGGATATAAGAAACCAAAAAAAAAGGAAATTACGCACAATATGATAACATCGTATGGCAATGATGGTACCGTCTCGAAAATCAGTGACGAAACTTTCTGAGAATTCTGAATCTAGGATTTTCGCAGTAATAAATGGGAAAAAGGCACTTCGAACTGATAATACTCGAGATAATGTTGCTTTAAGCCTTAACTCTCCATCACCACCCATTCCAATGAACCTTGAACAGATTTTATAGCACACAATGCTTTTCTGAATTAAATTATGCTCAAAAATTGTACATTTTTATTAGTTATTTGTATTTACACTACTTTCTGCATTATTATCTAGTTATTAGAAATATGCAAATGAAAAACCCTATCACTAAATAATGAAACGAACCCGTTGCCCGTAAATCCAAAATTATTTCTTGAAATAGCGACAGCATATGTTTTTTCTAAAATTGTCCATTCAAGTAAACGTTCATTAAGACATTTTTCAGATTCTGAGATGAATGAGGAAGTAAAGAAGGATGCAAGAAAATAAAATGCGGAAAGAATGAAAATTGCTGTTAGGGAGATTCGTTTCAGTAACGAAAGTTGCTTGAACTTTTTCAGCACAGAATCATTCCAACGCCTCCATTGTATTCTTCGCAAGGATAAAAACATTACCAGTTTATCGTTTCGAAGTTATCATACCATTCCAATTTTTTCTGCGACTAAAAATCAGAACTAATAAATACTAAAATATAATTACGACACTCCATAAGAGTAAGTTTTCTAGGATCGCGAGACTGAAAAAATTTACAGCGTTCTATAGTTAGAAGTAACTTTCCACTTTACAATCATATAACGCGACAGTTATCAAGCATCAGTGCATGCTGAAAGTGTACTGATATATTAGGTATTCAACTAGAATATGCATGCAGACAAAGTCCAAACAAATAATTGCTTTCAAAAGCTTACTGTAAGAGAAACATAAAATCTTCCAGGAACTAAGCCTCAGAGCAAGAACAGTTCCACAGTTGATAATGAAAAAAAAGAATCTGAAAGATGCTTTAAGGGATAGACAATCAATAGTACAACATTCCTGTCAATAATACAAATAGTAAGATTTTCTGTAAAAACTAAGATTATTACTTGAATAGTCAGGGAATTAAAAAAAATGCAAATTGCATAACTTTTCATCAAATACCCAACTGATTACTGTGAAAATGTGCAATAACTATAACAAATAATTATGAACGAAATCGTCAATATTTGGTAGAGTAAAATACTGACACTGAATGCCACTAAATATACTTCAATAACTACCATAATACATTCTCTACCATTTAATAACACTGAGAATATATTACTGCATATGAGAATGAAAAATACTGTTTGCTATCAATATCTAGCGAATATGGCATCATTCATACAAACAATTCCGCTCAATTTTTATTCTCAATTAAATCACTACCAATCTTCAGTAACAACATAAAGGATGAGGTATCAAGAGGCACATGTTGAAGATAATCAGAACGTTGAAAAACGTATAAAAATATTTCTGGCCATCGTGAAACGAAACTTGCGCTTATACGTATAATTATATCTATATTTTATACGTTATCTACATATTTAGTTCAAGCTCTTACGTACGGATTGTGGCCGGGGAAGTAGCCATTCTTAGTTTGCTTGCATTAGAAAAATGATGAACATTATGGGCAAATCAGAGACTTATTGTTGAAGTGAATAATAGAATTAGTCTAATAGATCTTATTGCTGCTTGCGGTGAACACTAAAGACTTGTTGAAAGAGTTCGACAGTTAGTCTCACTACAGCTTACTTCTGTTTATTTGTGTGTTTACTGACCTTATTGCTGTAATAAATCAATGCATTAATAATACAAGGCATTATTTCTATCTGACCGCAAAAATGTTGTTTGATTATTTGCTTTCCATCCACTGCTAACTCATGCAGCTGTTGTCAGATCTTTGTTTGGGAATTTATTGGCTACTCTGTATTAGATTATTCGTAAGGAGTTGATCTTTCAGTACTGAGTAGGTCACTATTTTCAGTTCTCTGTTATTATAAGTCACGTTCGTAAAGATTCAGTTTGTAGCCACATCTTCTGAAATATGCATTGCTGAATAATACAAATTATGAGTTACACACGTGAAAGTCATTTTATGATTTTCGCAAATCATGTAAAAATTCCTGACACTGTTGCTGTGCTTCAATTTGTAATGTTCATAAGAATTTCGTAGTGAACCACTGGACAAAATTACTCGTTAAAAATATTAGTAAAATGAGCCACTAGACAAAGTTACAGTAGTATTAGAAATATTAATATTTGAATACCTTCAGTAGTCTTGAATCAGCTGTTACTTTTGATTCATCTACAGTTCTTTTGCGTACAGTTTCATGAAAACGATAACAACTATGACTTAAAGCAGTCTGTTAAAATTTTCAATCAGAATACTTGTAAGATCTTGATAGAATTTGGTTAGTTGTGATTTTTAAACATAATGTTTGTTTCAAGGTCTCTTATCTACAGATATGGGACACGTCAGGATTGTTTCTTAAAAACCTCCCTTTCTTTTTAAGTTTCGTTTGTTTACTTGGCGTTGTGTTTGATGAATGGATGTTAACGTTTCATAATGAGGAGGCTAGAAGTAGGCCGTATTGACTAGGAAATCGAAAGAACGAGCTAGTGTAGTAGGTGATCTCATCCACTAAATGTAATTGTTTGTGTATTTCATTTCTGTTTATGGATATTTCGGACTTTTTCTTTGTAGGTTATCAAGATGTTTTTTCCAACTTACGTTGACCTCGGTAAGGCAGCCAGAGATTTGTTTACCAAAGGATACAGTAAGTTTGTTTCTTCACTTTGTGATCTTGGTTAGAACTTCATATTATTTGCTTGTCTCTCAAGCATTTAACATATTCAGTGTAGTTCATTTGTGAAGTGGAAGAATCCAAATGTAAAATGAGTGTAGATATGGGAAGCAATGTAGCAGTAAATAAAGCGACCAAGTGATCATATTTTGATATTCGTTGCTTGTAAAGTACATTTACATGCTACCCTGATTCTCTTTGGTTAGAACCATGTTTTCTGCATATTCTCGAATATTAGATTATTACTTTCATGTATGAAAGTAATATTTTCATCAATTGACTTCTGTAAATTTTTAAATGTGTGAATGCGCTGTTTTTTTTAGATATACAGTGTTTTCTTGTAAATGGCAGCGAGAACTTAAATTATCATTTTCAAAATGCATAATTTTAATACCTTTTTCGTGAATTATTTTTTAAAAAATTTGCAGATTTTGGATCACTACGTGTCGACACACATTCAAGATCAGGAGACGATCAAAAAATCGAATTTTCTAGTGCTGCAGTACATTCTGTTGCCACGGGAAAACTTGCTGGAAACCTTGACATCAAATACCGTGTTCCCGCTTACGGTAAAAATAACTGTTGTGTCATTATTGCAATCTTCTAATTTATAAATAGAAAATTTTCAATGTGCATTGTAGTAAACATTTTTTATTTTTCTACTCCGTTCTTTGTCAGTACAGTATTTAATTTCAATTTGGTAGTAATATAATGTTATTATACTATTTATTTGATACATTTAAAATCATCAGCAAGACATATATTTTCATATTCTGTTTTGTAATTCTTGCGTGCAGATAATGGTTTAATTTTTTAGCTACTTATTCTATATACTGGTTATTTAGGTTTCTATAAGTTATAAAGGTTTGGTATTGTGTTGAAGTATTTAAGAACTAGTAAAGTTGTATGAATGGTACATTGTAGGTTTGGTTTTGACGGAAAAATGGAATACAGAGAATGCACTGGGATCAGTGATTGAAATACAAGACCGATTTGCTAGGGGTCTGAAATTGATAGTGGATTCATGGTATACTCCACAAGTTGGCAAGCGATCAGGTCGATTTAAAGCCGAGTGGGTGAACAAAAATGTTACGGTATGGTTTCGAAAGCTTTAAACAGCTCTGTTTGGTTACCATTATTGTTAGATGAACCGTTTCTATTGGTCTGTTAACTTTGTTCTTACAAGTTAGGAAATAGATTCATTCATAGAGAATTTGTAGTCAATTTAGTTTTGATTAAAATGGCAAACCAAATAAGTTATTCTTAAATTGTACTGAATTGATTAATTGATTCGTTACCTGCAGTATATTACTGATGCAGAAATTTCGTGAGGAGATTCATAAACTGTTGCCTTTTTTTTCAGTGTAATCTTGATATTGGATTAGATACCGGTCCTTTAATGAATTTGTCTGCTGTCACTGGTTCAAATGGCTGGCTAGTGGGGATGCAAACAGCATTTGATGTTTCAAGCAGTGAACTTAAGGTTCATCATTTTCAATACTCGTGATTCTGATGCCATTACTGTTCTATTTGTTATAATAATCGTTAATACTGGTGACAAATTTTCAGGGTGTTAGCTTTTCACTTGGGAAAATAGGAACTGATCATGTTTTGCATTCGTTTGTCAATGATGCACGAGAATTTGGAGGTTCATTCTTCCATAGTGTAACCTCAGTAAGTTTTTTTTAGTCTTTTTGTATAACTTGTTCTTTCCAGGCATTTGAAACTAAATAGTAAATATTTAATTTGCTCAAACTTTTAGCATTCTTGTTTAATTATGATGAGTCTTAGATCTGGTCACTTTCATTGCTCGCTATGAGAAAAAAATTGTTTCTATGGGAAGCTTTTTTTATAACTAATGACTCTAATAACTGTAAAGCAAAGAATAATATTCATAGTGTTCTATCTCTCTCTAGTTATTTTGATAAAATATTCAGCTTAAGTTCATTTCCAAGTAAAATCAGAAGCGAATCCAGCGTGTTCTGTAATTACTACGATTCTTGTACTTGTAGAATCTGAAAATTGGTGCGATGTTCGGCTGGGCTAATGGTGAAGAAAATGCTCGTTTTGGTTTGGCGATGAAGTACAATCCCACCCAAGAACTGGAAATGAAAGCGAAAGTAGATCATGAGTCAAAAGTTGCAGTTGCGCTCACTCATAAACTATCAGATCGGGTTTGCTTTATTATTCATCCGTAATGCATCTTCACTTGATTCGCCGATTTAATTTGTGCTCTTTTTGTTGTAGGAAATGATTTCTTGCCCGGGTATGTTATTTCCTTTTATTGCTAATTATGATCTTTTCATTGGAAAATATTCAAGTCATGAAAATAATTCAGAAGCAATATAGCTATTTTATAATGCAAAAAATTTTCAGCTGAGTTTGACTGTGTCTGCGCAGTTTGGGATGGCAGCTTTCAGCGACGAGCACAAATATGGTATTGGCTTAGCATTTTATCCATGTTGTTAAATTTCTTATGTCTTTATTGAAAATGTGCTATAGAATGTTGTTATGTTCTTCAATGTTGTCATTCATTTCGTGTACGGAGCACACTTCCGTCAATGATGTACCAAGATTTGGGATCAATTTTATTTGAAATCAGCTGATTATCTTGTATGATTGTAGTCAGTACGCCTCGTAACATAGTCGTCATTATTATTGAGCATCTTGTTTTTCCTCTTTTGTTGGCATAAATACAATGTCATTTTGTTGAAACATGCTTACCAACTATTTTGTTATCCAGTGGGCATTCGAAGACAAGCTTTTAAAGAGGGAATCTTTTCACGAAAACGAGCAATTCACTGATGGTGTTCTTATCCGGTTTTCTGTTTTCACTTGTTTGATTTCCATCACACTGTTCTTATCTTCTTTGGTTGCACATAAGTATATCCGTTGTGAGATGGAGATAATGACATAAGTGGTTTGTGTGTGAAGAGTTATGCTCTGAGTTTGAAAAATTTGGCGTGAGGCTTATGTCAGCAGCTAGTGATAGGAAGTTAGTTCCACTTGCGGGATGATTTGATTCCTCAGAAGTCGCGAAAGAAAGTACCTAAAGGCTGGTGTAACTCTGCAAAAGTTTGAGATTGAGTTTTTGTGCGTAATTATAACTGGATCTTGCATCAGTTTTTCAGCGTCGGTTTCTTTTCATCGGGTATCTTTTATTTCCTCTAAGCAGAGTTAGAAAAGCGATTTGCTTAGCAGTAGTGTGTTCTATAATTTTTTGTTGCTGAAATCAATAGCAGTTTTTAAGTAAGTCATTATATAGTTATTTCGAGTATGGCTATTTGTTGGAATTGATTAGAATAATTAGCATGAAATTATGTTAAAGTATGCTAGTTGGTGTGAAATTTGAGGTGAGATGGGATCTATTAACTAAGTGAAATGGATTGCGATAGGATATGGGTGACGTGGGGTAGTTGTTGAATGGATGAGTTGGAGGTGGAGATGGAGATGAAGGTTGTCAGAGGTGGGCCCTCCTCGAGAAGTATTCAGAGTGAAGGAGATTTAACTAGTTTACTTGGCTTTAAGTAACACGATGAAAGTGGCAGCTTTGCTGGTTGGCGTCTTGTGCATAACTATCAACGCGGTTTTCGCTAGGAAGGTATTTACTCATTTACTTCAGCATTTCGTTTATTTATCTATGTTTACTTTCCTTTAATACTCTACTATTCAATTTTAGAAGTTCTCTTTTAAAATTCTCCTTTTTTCTAGTTCACTACCTCACCATAGCACCGTATTTCTTTAGTTGTTGAGAAAATTTGGACTGGAAACAGCGTGGAATTGTAAATTTTTGATAGGTGTTGCAAATAAATGTTTCAAGTATAAAATACTTTCCAAATTCAGCCCAGTCAGTATACTACTTTTTGAAAGAAAGTCATGATTTCTATCGCTGAATAATTACTAACATGGTACTTATTGTTCTAATAAAATGGTTCTTATCATTCTGGTATGTAGGATATATCAAAAATCAAAAAGATTATTCGAAACAGTCGTTGAGGTTTCAGACCAATATTGTGCAGTTAATAATTTCAACAACTTTTATTATGCATTTTCTGTAAGCATTATACTTGGATGATTTTTCAAAATTTGCTTAAAAAATAGTACATGAGATCACTTTGTGAATGTAGAAGTAGAGAAGTCTAGCATATGCTGCAAGTATGGCACTGCTAGCAGAAGTATTTAAATCAAAAGAAATTTTCCTGCTTTTCCATATCAGTACAAGGTGCTAAAAGATGGTGGCAATGAATGTCACCTTTATTTGGTTTCCAGCAACCATAACCGGCAATTTCGTCATCAGTTAAGATTTTTAGAAACCATCCATCATTGCAAAGGAATGCAGATTACTAAAAATCTGACTTCTTTTCATGAAATGAAGTATGCTTAGTGGTGTAAGGAGTGGTTCTCCCAGGTCATTTTAATATTTTAATAAAAAAATGCAGATATGACATCTTGTGTCAGAAATTGTTTCTTATTTTGAATTAACTCACAAGGTATAGGTACTGATCTTTTGAGGCATAATAATTGTAAGGATTGATTCTCATAGACATTTTCCAAAGTGAATTAGTTTCGAAAGTATTTGGAGCTGTAAGAATTCGAAAGTTGAGTCATATTCTTCCAGTTTCAAAAAAGAAACTGAAAATCTTTTCTGCATTTCATTACTGGATTTCAAAAGTATTTTGAAAGTAGCAATTTTTTTGTATTTTCGATTTGTTCGTTGTACACATCATTGAAGTACTGATAAGCTTGAAAATCTTTCATCAAGGCTGAAGAAGAGAAATTTAGGATATCATGGATTATATGAAACTGCTTTGTATATTCATGTCAGAAATGAATTGATTGTTGGAACGGTACTGCTGATGATATCTCAGATTTTTTTTAAACTGATCGGCACTGATTATTATGAGTGTTGATTATTAATCAATGGTGATCTGTTTTAATTGAACAAAGTAGTTTTTAACCGTAGTATATCTTCGCACTGCTTTGATTTCTTGGAATTACAAGTAGACAAGCACCAACTGTTACCATTCATCTGTTACTACTATTTGTTCTCGAATTTTTTTATGTGGCCAGAAATGCATTATAAGAAGAAAGAATCTACAACTCATCATTCTTTTCTGTTCATGGTTCTTTATATGTTCATATCTGAAACATTGAAGTGTCAAAAGTCTTCAAAGAAGCAAAAACATAAGGAAATTTCAGAAAGCAAATGACTGGGATGAATTGGAAACGTTGCTAGAGAATATCGATGAGAAAACTACTGAAATGACTGAAAAATACACACATGGTTTGTATGTGCCACAAAATCAGAACTTATTTTTCTTGAAATTCACTTAAAGATTATTTAAACGAGGATTGAATTTTTCATTGTTTAATAGAAGCATTCGATCATTTCCTGAGGTAGTTTAAAATTTAATGTGATATTTTGCTCTAACTGTAGTAGAAATGAAAAGCCCGGATAAAATTTTTCATTAGTTGGCAACTTATTTAAAAGTTTCTTTTGTGTAATAATGCAGTCAAATGATAGCGATAAATTATAACTTTGATATCTGAAATCGCTTACTTTCTGATTTTCCCTTTACTCTCCTCAACCTTACTGCAAAATTGCTTATTGCGAGATGCAGTTGTCTTACATCTATGGCATAAATTAAATTAAATCAATGTAGACTTTTATAGAGAGAGCACTTTTAACATCATTTCAGAACCACCTATTCAAAAGAATCCATGTGAAGAACTTATTTGTGGCTGGGGTAAAGAATGTGTTATAAACAAAATTGGTGAACCAACTTGTGATTGTATTTCAAAGTGTCCGTCCTTAGATGGTGATCCACTCGACCAGGTTTTGATCAGTTGTAAAATAAAAATCATAGAGTTTCAGATCGGAATCAATTTTTTATGAAGGAATAATGTATACATAGTCATAATCAATAGTTAATCCACAACTCTCATTATAATATCCTTTTGCTGTGCAATAATTTCTTTGTAAAATAACTGTGGATATTTGTTGAGACTCCTTAAGCAGTTTAGGATTTTCTAGGTTTGCAGCAATACAAATCAAACATTTCCATCATTATGTGAACTTTATCGTGAAAGATGCGTTTGCAAGCATAAATCCAACGACTGCAAGGTTGATTGCTTTTTTGATTTAACAGCTTACAAAAAGTGCTGTTATCCTATCCAATCTTTATGGGAGTTTCAAATATAAAGATTTATGGAATGTTATAGCTCAACAATTTTAACTTTTCGCAGAAAGAAGATTAGCATCTGTCAAATATTGGAACTCTTATATATGTGTAGAAACTACAAAATCAAAGCAAAATTTTCAAATTTTTCAAAATAATCGAATTACATTTAATCTAAACCGATTATGTAATATAAAGTTATTGTTTTTTCCTTTTTTTTTTTCAGAATAAAATCAATGCAAAGGTACATTTGGAATATTTGGGTGTTTGCAAAAGGCTAGAACCCTGTACCGATGAACTGATGGCTCAGTTCCCAACACGAATGGCTGACTGGTTGTTTCAGGTATTCATTAACTTTAACTTAAATACATTCTTATAAATCTAAATAAATTATTGTTTTGCTAACATATAAGTTGCGAAAATGGGATAGACAAATGAAAGTGTAAAATCTTTTTTGATACATCGTGAAAACTTTACTAAAATAATGCGAAACTTTTACAAGCATGAGATTCCTTGAGAAATTATAGCAGGAATCTAGTTATTGTAGTCTTTACTAGACTAGATTTGTTGCTGAAAAAGTGCAAAAATGTGTACTACCTTTAATCATTGAAAGTTTCTCTGCCTCTTCAAATCTGTTACAATGAGTAATTACTAATTACAGCTAATTCAAGTTACGGTGCTTAGTTGTCGAATCCATGTCTGCCTTTTCAGTACAAATAAATGAAAATAATTCAGATACTCAAGTATACTTGAGTATCTGAATTATTTTCATTTATTATGAAATAAGTAGAAACTTATTTCAGTGAAGGGACAGTATTGCAGCATAAACAAATGTATGTGTTAGCAAAACGCTAAAAACAGTATTGCCTTTTAGAATTAATCAGTTCACTAAGCTTGATATTTTTACTTCGATTGCAAAAACTATTGAACCCAGATTTTAGGTAATGCGTGAATTAAAAAAGCGGCGAGAATTGCATAATTTGGAATGGGAAGAGCTTATTGCAGAAGCAGAATCAAATGATGAAAAAAAACATGTCTATCCAGTTATCTGGAAATTCTGTGATTTGGATATTAAACCTCATGATAAGCACGTATCCCACCATGAACTGATTCCTATCACAGCACCTGTGATTCCAATGGAATCATGCATTAAACCATTCTTGGAGAATTGTGATGACAATAACGACGGTAATATATCAATACAAGAATGGGGACAATGCCTTGGCCTAAAAGAAGGTTGGTCGTCTTCTGGTAAATAAATGATGAGAACGATTTTATTCATTAATTTTTGCACTCATCAGATATTATTCAAAGTAATAGTTCCCTTGCTTTTTAATATTATCATTCAACTTTTGATAATTCGAAAATGAACTTTTTCGTTTCCAAAAATGGTTGGCTGATTGATTTATTATTTGTGACTGTGAATGTTCAGCCATTCAATGAAAAACTTCAAGACCATGTTATAGAAGAAAATAAAATGCTATGCACGACATATTATCAAGGCTTGCAGCTCGTTTAGTATACAGATATTTGCTAATAATAGACTACTAACCAGTTTTTAACTACACTTTTGACTTTGATCACATCTTAGAAAACTTCTCTCGTGAAAGCTTTTTTTCACATTATTTTACCAAATTGTACTTGCAAAAAACTACAAAACTATTCTTTATTTTCAACATACTTTTATCAAAAATTCACGACTCTGATTTTTATTAAGACCTTATTGATAAATGTTTAATCTTTCAGTTATCCTTGAAACCGAATTTTTCAATTTTTTTCATTTGAGCAGACTGAAACGTAGTTTTATGTTAAATTATTTTGCAGGTGAAATCCAAGAACGTTGCTGAAATAGCGATATGAATTTTTCACTGCCAATTTGCGATTTTTTTCGTATCTAAAATTGTAAAACTTTTTTTACTCCATAACTGCGTGAACTACATAAATTCGTGCTCTCTGTCTAGTGCTGTTCCTTAGTCAAGAGCATATTAATAATTCGTCTTTCCAACAAGTTCTCTTTTTTCATGTACTTCAAATTTTGCTTGGTATGAACTTTTTTTCCCCTGTGATATATATGCATTACGTTTTTTCGACAGAATAAAAGATAATAACGAAAGAAAACAGTAGCAAATGCGTTTTGAAAACTGTGCATTAACGCGTTCTTTTCTACTAGCAGCATTTTCATACTACTACCAGTTAAGATCAGCAGTTATCGCTCTCTTATTTACTCAGTTTTTATGAGCTAGAAGGATTCAACAAAGAAATGAATTGTAGACAACGTTGGAGAGAGAAGGAATCTGTGATCTGTTCAAATTTATGTCGAGAAATATAGACTTGTATGCTCAAATATTGTTCTGAGGCAAAAATTAAAGAATCCTTACAATGAGAATGCAAATGAGCATGACAGCTTGTACTGACGTGCAATTCTTTGAAATGATTTATGACCGACCATCTGCAGTACATGAGTAGTTCATGTTGGATGACCCAAAGATAATGCATTCGAGAACCTTCAATTGCTGTGAATGAGATTTAATGATAAGCTTTAAATTCCTGAAATCTATACACTGAGTTTTTTAATTAGAAAAGATGCTTTTTTAGATTCTGGAATGTTTTAATGTCCAGGAAGTTGGTAAGTAATGTCTGTCGGTTTAATAAGTGTGGAACGATGGGTCAATCAAAACTAGTTGCCAAACTTTCTGTAAAGAAAAAAAGTGATAAGTGAGGATGGAAAGGCGATTTTAATGTAAAGCAATTTTAGAAGGTAAAGTTAAATTCCTTTCAAATCATTGTCAATTTATAGTGTCACCATTTCTAAACACTGAGTTGATTTATTTTTATTGAAACCATGAAATAAATTGATGAGATCGTTGAGAATATATCACTGCTAATTCATATACTTAAAACAGTTCAGTAATCTTAACAGATTTAATTAATAACAGTTTTCAGATTATATCTCACAATATGTTCCTTAAACAGCAATTCACTCAGAAAAAAACATCAAACTATTGTTTTGGCCAAAATGCATACTTTTCACCTTGATCTCATGTAACACTTGAGATATGCAAGTTTTAGGCAGATGAAAAAAACAATGTAATTTATCTCTGCAGCGTTACTTTCCAACTGTGCAAGAAAGAATTTTCTTGGATAAGCAACGATTACTTCTGTCTTTCATACGTTATGATTGGTAAAGTATTAAACAAACTGAGTAGGAGCAGGTAGCAAAGGCATTGGAGGTGGTAGGGTAGGTTCACGCCAGCTTTCCTCATCCACACGCTTACTGCCACTTTCATTTTTTCGTCGATTTTCAGCACATATTGCTTTCTCGACATCAAACACAGTCAACTTACCGCTTCGTTGCAAAAATTTCATCCATAAGGATTCGGTAAGGCGAGCACACACGATATTACCACCATGTGAAGCGATCATCTGTAAATTTTTAAAGAACAGTAGCTAGGAGATCAGTTCATGAGCAATTTACAATTACTCACAGTCAATTTACTTGCGATTTTCAGTAACAGATATAAAGTAACTGTTGTGGCTAATCTTGCTCAATTATTTTAATAGGCAACCTGCCAGTATGAAACTATATTTAGTATATTGCTAATTAGTATGACTAATAAAAAGATAAAATGTCATAGGAATATTTATGTAAAACTGAAAAACTGTGAGTGAATATTGAGGAATTTCGAACCAAATAATCTTTCATCCTTTAAAGATTAAAATGAAGAAATAAATTTCTTGATCTTATGGATTTTTTCAATAATATGTGTTTTTTTTGTCAGGAATAATGATATAGAACCATTAATCAATTAAAATTTCTGATTCAGGAGAAAACATACGTGTAATATGAATACACCATCGTGACGAAGGAAATGATGCACAAAACGATGTGTTTGATTTGATTCGCATTCCAAAAATTTTGTGACAAAAGAATGTCTCCAATCTGCGAGGGATAGCGATAACATCCATAGAATTAAATTAATAGCGGTACCACATGACAGCAACAGAAGCCAAAGCCACAAAAATAGGAAAATCTTTTCTGTGAACATATTCACAACAAGAACACACTGCACTGTGTGTCGGTGCACGTTACCCAAAACCCGTATTTCAAAATCACACAAAGTTACTCGTGGAAAACGTCCAGAATCACGCCATTCTCGACCCTAACTTCGTATTTTTTCATGCATTTCAAAAATATTTTAATAAGTTCGTTTACATTACGACCTCGTAATATATTTATATTTTTTCAATTATAAAAAGTTTCGAATTAAAACTTCTCTCTGAATACTACAACAAATAATGCTTTTTGGGTAATTTTATTAAAAATTGAAAGCTTTATTAATCTTAAAACAAGTAGTATATTTGCAAAAATAGCAGTTAAATGGTTATGAAGAAGAAGTAGAAAAATGAAACGAATAATTTGTAAAAAATTAAAATGTTACCATGATGAGGTCATAGAGGACATGACCACCAAAAAATGGATAATCGGATGTTTCCAGAAAATTATTCAACATTATAAATTGTACGACAACATTACATAGATGCAAACTTTTTACGAACAAGTAAACAACTGTTACATAAGCTCCATAAATTTTACCCAACTTAAGCACAGCAAATAAATAAACCTGAAATTATCATAATATATGTTGGCTTTAAAACTAATCATTAAGAAATGATAAAAAATGAGCGATGTGCTCAGAAAGTCCCTAGCTTCAGCTTTTTTTCAGAATGAAAGAATTATTGTTCAAGGTAATGAGTTTCACATATTTTCCGTTCATGTGCAATGGTTTTTCTGCTTAATGTTAAAGATGTCGCTACATGTCGATCAAACTTCCTAAATAAGTGCTCGGATATTGACTAACAAAGTTAATTCAGTCTTTTATCAAATGAAAAATCAGTAAGATGTGACAGTGAAAGATTGGAATTTAATTAACTTTAGCTGATGTTTGCAATATTTTTGCATAGTAAATCTTTACATAACCTTAAGACTAGAAATAACATCTGAGACTAAAAATAATGTAAGACTTTTTATTGTTTCAAAACACTGCAAAACTGCAAAACAAACCTGTGATTACTTTTTAAGAATAATCAATGTAACTTGTGCAGTTGCTAAGAAAAAAATTTGATATAAAAATTGACACACCTATTTTATTTGTACACTTATATTACCTTTTACTACTTTTAGCACTTTATTTTTCTCTCAGTAGCAAGCTATCTGATAATTATTTTTAATAAACTTTACCAAAGTAAAGGCATTATTCGTTTCTCAAACTTTTCTTAATTATTATTTTCAGAAATAAAATGTGTAAAATCCAATTTTCACTGAATCTTTTCGGTTTGATACTTACACTTTTATGACGACTTCCGTAATCACGTTGGTATTTTAACGCATCATCGATGTGCCTAGTAAGAACCTCAACCGAATGATCTCGTATTAATGGATCTACATTTTGGTCTTGACTTGCAAGTTGTACTACCAAAGACATATCCAATCCTGCAGACCATTATAAATATTTTTGACGATTTCAATAGTTTTATTTCTCTAAAACAATACTCAAGCATTTGCTTTTAATACTATCTCATCCATCAAGAGAATTTCATTACTTTTATAAATAAACTACAAATACTATTTCTTTTAATAGTTAAAACTTTTTTGTAAAAATGTGTTAATCATTCACTTTTACTTCCTCAAAAATTGATATTTATTAAAAAAAGACAACAAATGATAACGAGAGTGAAAAAATCTAGAAAATAAATACTCTAGTAATGATGATGGTTGCCTGAAGTAAGAATGGATTTCACTTTGAAATTGATGAAACAGTGATTAAAAAAATCAGTTTTAAAAATCAGTTTTCCTTGATTAATCGAAAGAAATAGTCAAAAAATTCGAAAATTATGCAGTAGTAATCACCTGACTGTGTGCTAAGCAATCGCCAAATAGTCGCAGGCATATGAAACATGATGGCCGCGAGAGCCAGTGCAAATGGAATCCACTGATAATAACCGATTTGTCGACGTTCTCGATCATCCAAACGGTGAGGTATCAAATCCTAGAATGAAACTAAAGAAATAAGAAATAACGATTATTAAAATTACTGCCAACATCTTGATTCGAGATGGTAGCAAATACTACATGTTTAAATACTGTTGGTAATTGCTTTAACTGCTTAGTTTACATTTGAAAGGAATAGATTAAGGAAGTATTTGAAGAGAAAACGGAATTGTTGGTCATTTAAGTAATTGATTCTTGCGTTTAGTGTAATGCTTATACGTGAATTTCAGAAAATTTCATACATTTTGATATAATTTGCAAAATTTTGTTCAAAGTGAGTGATTGATTTCGTTAGTTTTTATTCCTCGGAAAATAATTAATATATTTTTTTTATGACCAGAAAATAATATTTTCTATAAAAAACTACCGATCAGATTTTAATATTTATTTTGCGAAAGTACTGAATCAATTTGAAAAATGATTAATGACAAAAATTTGTCCACTATGCACAGGTGCTTAGAGAGTAGGATTAAGCGATAGATTGATAGATAGACAGTTAGTTGGTTAGTTATTTATTTTATTTAGTTGTGATAAATAATGAAATATGTTTTATTTTTTGAAAAATTTCTGAGCCACTGTGTTGCTTCTATTTTTCGGCTCTCTTACCTCACTATAACTGTAATAAATCAACTTCATATCTATTCACACAGCATACAAATTTTTCATAAAACTGTTTCTTTTTTTTCACGTCTCTTCAATATTTTTTTAACAAAAGAGAGAGCAGAAAACGATGGAGTAGAATTTTGTTGTTTTGTAAAGGAGGCAACACTTGTTCATTACATACACTTATTCATATGAAAAAAAGACCTCGCTTTCACAAAGTAGTTGAGCAAAGTTATCAGAATAGCAAGTTACAATGTGATAAGAAGATAATGGAAAAGACTGAAGCGCTACCCACCTGGAATGGTACCCAATAAGTGTTTTGAACCCAGCAATAATTCTCCGTGTACTGTTCCATTGCTTTTGTGAATTGCGCTGGCACAAAACACTCTATTGGATGACCTACAAATTCGAAAGGATCATAAATTCATGCAAGCATTTTGCTAAATTTTTCATTCCATCTTCATATAATATAAATTATATTATAATTTTAATTGAAAATATTATATATATTATAATTTTAGTTGAAAATAACTGATAACTTGTTCATATGTACCCGCTAATTTTTGCGTGGTGAAAACCATGAAGCTAAATGTGCAAAATATAGCAAATTTTTTTTTCAAACGACTTTATCTATCAAAATTAGTGAAATTCATAATAGACAAGCAAGTTAATGCTAGCTAATAGTTAGTTACAACTGCTGTCAATGTACTTTATCATTTATGAACAGCACGTTGTTGTTAATCAATGATATGATGAGATGATTGCAAAGTACTTGCCATAATTTAGTTAAAAGCCATATTTTTGACTATTCTTTCGTTCTTTCTTTTCTATAGTACAGGACAAGTTAGATGTTATCGATATGTAGAACTGCTCAAAAAACAGGTGTTGCATTCAAATTTAAAATCAAAAAGAAAGTTAGGAGTTGAACGCAGATTAGAAATGTTGCAGTTCCAGAAATATACATGATTAAATTCAAAAATATTTTGAAATAATATTTGTGGCTAAAAATTTTTGAAAAAAGAATTAAAATTAACACAACATTAATCCTACATCTACTTATATCTTTTAATTATTATGGCATAAAACCAGTAATTAGTGTTATAAAAAATTAGCATGTCTCACTGTTTACTTATGAATGAAAGAACAAGAATGAATGGTATTACCATAATGCTTGGCGGAAACGATAATGGAGAAAATAAATAGCATTGTTGAGGTGTACAGATAATGAAGCCGATCAATGAAATCATCATCTACTCTCGGTTCAAAAAGTCTTAGGGCAGAAGTTACCAGATGCATACCTATCCGGTAACCACCACCAACCATAATCTGTTTCCTTGAGGCAACAACTTGATGTCAGCTACTCAATAATAGAAAAGTTGATCCTTCTTTAAAGAAGCCACTTTCAGTCAGCTGGCAACACTTTCTTTCCTGCTTTTTTAACACCACCCTACCGACTCCTCCTTTGCTTTTATGCATACATACCCACGCATACACACTCATTTAGACTGATTATCATCCGAGACTTTACAGATGAATTTGAGGGAAATTTCAAATTTTCTTGACAGAAATGCTACTGTCTCCAGCTAGTCTTCTATAGCTTCTTTATACCATAAAATAATGCAACTTTTGAAACTTTCTGTAGAATCCAAATATTTTTCAAGACGCAAAGACTAAAATGAATGTTAAAAACGAAAATTTAATTTTCTAATTGAGGAAGCAGAAAAGTGTTGTTTCAAGTTTTAACCAAAAAAGCTTTATGAACTTGGTATGACTTGGAAACAATATAAAAGAAGTACAGAGGTAGACTTGGTTGCTTACAGCATTCTAGATTAATTTATTGCTTCAGCAAATTGATTTCTGAAACATTCAGCGAAAATTAAACTTTTCGGCATGATAATCATCATTTGGAAAAAGATACTTATAATCAATTCTTGACATATTACAAAAAAGATTCTTTACATATTCTCAAGTAATTCACATTCATTTCAAAACATATTTAAATCTCTGTATACAAAATGCATTTAATTGTAATGATACAGTCTCTGCACCGGCTTTTATTTGATCGAAATACACTTACTTGCAACAATGTTTTCCTCGAACATTTCAACTGCAAAGAACTTATTATGGATATTGGTAAAAGCGCAAAAAAGTCAAAACTTGTTTAATTTATCACACTACACTGATATTCGTAACATAAAGTTGCTTGCTTTGTCATTTACAGATCCTAAATAAAGATTTCTACCATGTAATAAAAAACTTGTGGACTACAAAGTTCACTGTTTCAACAATTTGAAAAACAAGATAGTTTAGCTTAGTAATTCACTTCAAATCATGATTGGCCTGTAATATGCATGATCTTAATTGACTGATTATTAAAGCTAATCAAGAAATGAAACACATTATGAATTGATAAGTTGTATTGTGGATACATAATTTTATAGGGGAGAATATTTCTGTTATTGTAAGAAGTATAAATATTGCTAAAACTAAGATATAATCAGGAAGTTACCAAAAATAAATACAATAATTTTTAACAAGGTGATGATGCAAGAAAGAACAATATTACTCTCAGAAAACATCTCTAGCAGTGAGTAAAACTGAAAGTATATAATAGAATAGCTGCTTTGGAGTTGTAGCACATCTCAACAAAATTTGCAGTATTTTTCTACTTTCAAAAAAGGTAATTGAATTCGCAAAGTATTTTACGCATAAAATTGCTAGCTAAATGGAAAATCAAGTATGGAGATGCGTGTGCTTGAAATGTCTGAGTTTTTATATCAAATTTTATGGCTAGGTATTTAAAATAGTTTAGGAAGGAGTAAAATAAGATCGATGGCGTTACTCTTAACAGATTTACTTCATTAAATTTTGATTTTTGATGCATCGAAGTTGGAATCTAAATTACTAGAACGAATGGAATGAAGAAGTGTTTCTGGTAAAAGTTCAACACGATCAATACCTCAAAATTCAAACTCGTTCAAATTTTCTTCTATACATGATTGTTTCATCTATTCCTTAAATATGTAGATAAGAACGATGACACCAACCATGTAAACAGTGCAAAAATGTGTAGCATTTTTTAGTAGATCTTTTTGCGAAATGTAAAAAATAATACGAACATGATCTGAAATTAAGCCGAAAAGTTATTGATGGTTTTAGCATATCAGATACAAATGAATTGCGCTAAAATTTCTGCATAGATGTTACAACAGTTTTTTAAGAACTCAAAACATTATCCAACTTGAAATAAGGCAAAAATGAAAGTTAAAAACTGTGATATACATATATGAAGGCGAAATTACACGCAAAAAAGAGACTAAATTGATTTTAAAACCAGCATAATTTCTAAATATTACGATTAGATATAGACGAAGCAACTTATTTATCTCTAAAAAATTTTATTAACAAGCCCATCCGTCAGAATTTATTATTTTTAGAAATTGGAATGCAGACTTGAAAGGTTAAATATCAGGTAACCTTAAGCTACTTGAATATTTGCTAGCACATTGTGTAGCATAATCATTAATTGTGCACTGCACATTGTACACTGTTTAGAGTGCATATATCATCTGAAAGTATGTAGTGAAAGTAATAATGAACAGAATGATTTAAATCAAACAGAATGTTTTGCTAATGCCTTCCTTCGAAAGGAAATACGCATTATTTCGGTTGCTGCAGACTACAACGTAGCTATACACGGCTTTTGCGTAGGACTAACAAATTTTTAGTTTTTACGTTTCAATTCCAATTCTCACAAGTAGTGAAATTACTGCCTAAATTCATTCATATCAAAATCATTTCCACTACTAATTGTGCTCCTTCAACTTTCTGCATTCTCTTTGCTCTTCACACTGTACATGTCGTGTTGTAGTATCTTCATATAATCTAACATAGTTGTGTTTGCAAGACACAAATGTCTTGCAACAATAATGAATGCTCAATTTTGTGTATTCAATTGCTGTGCTCTTACTGAAGAAACCATCGATTTCTGATCAAGATGTATGAATGACTGAATGAATCAGTGATTGAGTAAATGAATGAATGAAAGGATGAGTGAATTAATTAATTATTAATTACTTCACTCATCCTTTCAATAATTATTAATTAATAATTAATTAATTAATTAATTAACCATTTCCTTGAAGCTTTTAAGTACCTTTTAGCTGTTTTTTTCATGGATACGTTATAGATGCACTTATTTGCATTTGTGCGGGCCAGTTTTACTTCTGTTTCAGACATGAGCAACAAACTCTCTGCTCGTTCAACAAACCCTTCTATTTAGATCTGCTGCAAACTCCGCGCCTCACGAAATATGCATTATAACACTCTAATTCTACATCTCTTTGTCGACCATTTCATGTGCTTTAGTTAGTTTTTCCAAATGCTATAACAAATGCACTCTTTCATGATTTTTACATACGTTCTCTTTCACGTATCCAACCGACGGAAAATTACGCATCTGATTCTCTTTGTTTCGAGCAGACTCTTTTTTTTTACAGCAAGGCAAAGACAATAATATTTGATGTTTTAGTATTAGAAGTTCTGCTGAAAAATGAATAGAACTGAGACATTCTACTTCGGTGAAAGCATGTAATGATTTTTTTCTTCTTACATCGACGCATATTTAGGAAGTGTTTATTTCATGGTGTTCATTTATCATTTTCTGACTACATGATAACTATTATTATTTATCTTTTAATGAGGAAAGTAAATTTTCGTCCTTCAAAAAAAAGCATTAAAAGTGGTTTTTGGATTCTGGCATTGTTTGCTGAGATTTTGACTACCAAGCAATGGAAGTATGCTGGAGTCATCGACATAGGATCTGCTTTTTAAGCCTTAATGTCATATGTCATATTATGGTGCCAAACTGTTTTGAATAAATTATCGGGACATTTTTTTTGCGTGATTGTTCTAATACCATCGATTTTAGCTTGCGCACAAGAAAGTAATTTGTTCTTGATTGGTTCAACCTTTATTCGGATAATAATCCATTCCTAATCGTTTCTTCAAATATGGTTCACTTAGATATTTCTATATTTTTTAGTGTTCTTTAATGGAAGAGAATGCAGACGATAAATTTGAGGAATGTGTGGAACTTTGTAAAAAAGGTGTTCAGATGTGTCGGATCAAAAGAGGTCGTCTAACAAGCCCCCGAAAGGTGTATGTAGAAGATAAGAAATGGCTCTGTTATCATAGCGCTGCTCTTTGGAAGTTTTTACCGATGCGATTGAAGTATGGTATGTGATTTATTTCTTGTGTTAATCTAGAACTAATGTAATGGAGCGATTCCTTCACTACCTTTTCCTTCGCTGATCAAATTTGTTCCAGGTTTATTATGCATCTTACAATTTGTATTCTGTACATCTTACAAAATTCATTCAATAATAAAATCATTACTTTTGTGGCAGATAGCAGGGGAAAAGAAGAATTTGAGCTATACCATCAGTAAAACATCAGTTGTATATTGAAATTTTTATTTTTCTCACCTACCAGTGTGTACATAAAGTATACGAAAAAAAGCAATTACTCTTTTTTCAATTTTGAACTTTGTTTAGAGCTTCATTAGTCGAAAATGGTAAGCTCCTAACTCTAGATTTTCGAAGTAGCTTTTTTATATATATCTATAATATCTCCACTACTTTTCAGTCAATCTCGATGATATTCAGGAAGTGCGTAAAGGGTTTAGTTCTGATAACCTTCGATCTGCTGCAAAAAAGTGTTCATTTAGGGAAAAAACAACGGTAGTGTCTTTCTATTAACTTAATTTAGGTTATTAGTTTTCGTTTTCGCTGTATCGCATTCCGGCACTCTGGCTGCACTTGTCCCACGCTCAGATTTTTTATATATATATTTAGATGTTTCATTTCCTTATTTTACGGATGTCTTCTTTTTTGAATCAATTTGAATTGCAGGCAAAAATGTGTATGTCTGTAATTTTAAGTCATCGACATCTGCTCCATAAATCTATTGATTTTGCTGCAGAAAATTCATCACTAATTGAAGATTTTGCTAAAGGTTTACAGCATTTGGTTACTCAAAAGAATTTGCAGCGTTTGCATTTTGACGAAGACTGCTGGCTTTTAGACCATTTCCAGAGAGCTGATGTAGATAAAACTGGTTTGTCAATTTTATACCATGAAAGTAAGGAAATAATTGGTTAAAGTTTTCAAATTTAAAAAGTTGTGTAAGATCAGCAAATTATGATCACAGCAGTGAGACTAGACTGAGATTTATTTGCGGAAATCCCAAGCAAATGCAAGAAAGTACGATATGCTAGCAATTGCAGTCATATAAAACAAATGTCGGTGGACTATCTTCAAAGTAAATTATAATGAAATATTTCGGTGGGCACTGATTGAAATAAATTAGATTTTCAGTTTAGGAAGTATTTTTGTTTTCAAATCACAGTTTTTTAAATTGACATCATGTATTAGCATTAGTTACTTCTGTCTTGAAGTGCACTTTTTTAAATACATTTTGCATCTACAAGAATACTTTCAGTGAGTCATTTCAGGTAAATTAAATTTTGATGAAATTATGAATCTTCTGAAAAAGATGAATCTACAAATCAGTGAGGAATATGCACGAGCTGTGTACACGGTTATTTTTCTTTCCTTTTAAGTTTTTAATAACTCATGCTTAGTTGACTGCCGTTGAAATTTTTTTGAATTTTTTAAAACTTTGTGTGAAACATATCTCTGTTTAGCATACTTCTATTTTTTGTTTTTTGTTCAAAAATTTATCTACCAATTACTTTTACCTCTAAATTAAAAAAAATTTTTTTTTGCACTTGATTGTTCTCTAGGCTGCTTCAGAAATCAGATAGCTTCGGTAAAAAGGATGGCCAGTTGGACCAAGAAGAATTTCTAAACTTTTTTGCTCATTTAACGCAACGTCCCGATTTAAACCATGCAATGAAGATGTTCAGTTCTAATAATGAACCGGTTTTATCAGCTAATGACGTGAAAACATTTTTAACTACTGAGCAACAGGTTCTTCATTTGTAGCTTCATAAATGTAGATGTAAATTTTGAATGAATTTAAGAATTCAAATTTTCCAGAATTCAAGAACAGAAGTTGAGGAATGCTTTTTAATGTGAATGAATTTTAAAGGATTGATTTTGATGATTAAACGTATTTTCAGTTTGAAGATGTTGATGAAAAGAAGGCTGCATTAATAATCGAAACATTCGAGACAGGAAAGCAAAGTACGAAACTACTTGGACCAGTTGGTATGACTTGTTTTTTTCTGTCTTATATTTTTCTGATGTATTTTATTTTATGGCATAAATATTGTTAAGAAATACTTATCCTAGGAACTCTATGTAATAGTAATTGTGTAATAATGTATTGTACTTCATTTATATTTTTTGATCCTACTTCTATCAACATAAGTATCGAAATGAAATACATGAATTTAGAATTCGTTCCAGGTTTTCGTCGATTACTACTTTCCAGATGGGGTAACATTATGAAACCAGGACATGAAGGAGTTTTTCAAGATATGAATCATACTCTTAGTCATTATTATGTCTGTACAAGTCATAATACTTATCTCACTGGATTGCAAATGAAAGGTGAAGCAACCGTTGAAGGATATATTGGTGCTTTAAAAAAGGGTGTACGGCTTTTAGAATGTACGTGTATTTTTTGTTTTTAAACCATAGTTACGTATGCTTAGTTGAACTATAGGTTCCATCTCAAAACTTATTTTACACCTCTCATAGTTTTGGAGATCACTAGGGTTTTTTTTAGTGGATGTTTTTGATGGCGAAGAAGGGGAACCTTGTATTACGCATAAACGTACTTTTATCAAAACGATATCTTTAAGAGATACTTTGAAGGAAATTGATGCGTATGCATTCAAAACAAATCCTTACCCTGTAATTTTGACCATTGAAAATCATGTTAGTTTATGTCAACAGAAAGCAATGGCGCGCATTTTTAAAGAGGTAAGATTTCTATTTTTATTGACTGATAAGTGATAAGTGTTCTGATTTACAAGCTTATGTTCGCATGCATGTGAACTCACATAGTCTGTTGGAAGCCTTGATATTTTAGCTTTTATATTTCAGATACTGGGCCATAAAATATATGTGCGTCCCGAAAATGGAGCATCTCAGCCTTTGCCTTCTCCCAATGATTTGAAGAATAAGTTTTTGTTGCGTGGTAAAATATTGAAGGCAAAACAAAGTCTTGATAAAGAGTTGAAAGTGGAAAATAATGAATTAGTTGAAAACAAAAGTGAAAAAAAAGAAATCATCAAGATCGATCCAGAATTTTCGTATCTTATAGCACTGCCATCTGTTCATTTGTCACACAATATATTTCAAGACATTGAAGAACGTATGTATTATGTGTTGATTTATTAACAGTAATTCTTGTACTTAAGAAAAAAAGCTTGAAAATTCACACAGATTTATGATTGAATAGTTTTTTATCTCGAATTCCGTTACTTAATAAATGCGTACTCGCACTTGCCTTCCAAAAGTTATTATTATTGCATTATAAAGTTGAAATATTTCGTATAAAATGATATTTAAACTGATTTCAGATCCGATGGATGGTTCTCCATCTCTTTCAGAAGGAAAAGTAGTAAGTCATTTGGAAAGCGGGTATTTGTTATCAGCATATACGTCAAAAAGATTTGTGAAGTCATTTCCCAAAGGTTTACGTCAGGACTCAAGCAATATGGATCCCATCCCTTCGTGGATTTGTGGTGTTCAGTCAGTTGCTATGAATATTCAGACAACTGGAGAATATCTTGATTTAGCTAATGGCTTGTTTCGGATCAATGGTAATTGTGGTTATGTACTCAAACCACAAACACTCATTGAGGGACTTGGTTAGTCTTTTCGTAGTAAATTATAAATAAAAGAAACGTAGGTGTAAAATTTAAAATCTGTGTTTGGATTATATAAACACAGATTTTAAGATTACTCTTCTCACCGCTTTTACTATAGCAAATAATTATTTACTTTTTTTGATACAGTTCATTATTTTTTTCCAGATTTTTAAACTGATCCTTGCATAGTTAAAAGATTAAAAAATTTAAACAGTAGATGCAAGTTCTTGTCTGATTATTCTGTCAGCAATGTAAGAGAACTTGAGATATGTGGTTAAAACTAGTAGTTTTTTAGTTTTTCAGATCCACGCATGCCTGAAATATCATCTACAATTACAATGAAGTTATTAGTCGGAGTAAGTCATATTTTTTATTTTTAATGGTGTTTGTTTTTTATTTGGTAAATATTTTTTAAATTGGTATATTTTTCTATTTCAGCAGCGCACATTCTTTTCAACTTTTCTAATTTTGCATTGTGGAATGGCGCGATCAATTGAATTTACTTTTTTTTTCATTTTTGTGCATCAAACATTCATTGTCATTACCCATTTGCTTTTTAACACAGTGAAACTTCTATGCATTCAGAAGCATGTGATTTGCAGTATGTGAATGTGCTCGTTAATTTTAGCGTAACTTCCCTTCTTTCAGGTCATTAGTGGACAATATCTGCCAAAAACATCGCAAATAAACGATATAATTGACCCCTACGTCACTGTTGCAATCTATGGAATCCCTGCAGATACTCGAAAGTTTAAGACAAAAACGATTCGCAACAACGGGTACTTCATTTCCCTTTATGTGACTTTCTTAGGCACAATCGAATAAATTATGCTCAACTTGTACTAAAAATCAGGAAAATTCTTATATCAATGCTTACTGCTGCCTAGTTAGTGTTTTTTACGTTACTTTTGTACCATATAGACTCATACTTTCTGGTATCTTAAGTTAATTTATGTCAGCCTCCCTTTAACGAAAATCCTCGTTGACCTAAACTATCATACCATAGCAAGTGCATGGCGATTGCTAAAATAAAGCGCACTTGTACACACTAGTGATTTATTTAATCTACTGATAGTTGCAGATTTAATCCACAATTCAACGAAACATTCATATTCCCGCTTCATTTTCCTGATTTCGCTTTGCTTCGTATTTGTGTGAAAGACTTTGACTCAACTTCAGCAAATGATTTTATTGGTGAATATACAATACCAGTAAGAAGTGTTCGTGCAGGTTTGAGATATTTCAATACATTTTTCACTCAAAACTGTTGGAAATATGCAGATAAACAAGAAACATAGATTAAGATACAAAGGGCTACCACAATAGATATTACAAAAAGATTTTTGCACAGCGTGGCATCGTTGTGGCAATTATTATCGTCGTTCTTCTCTATACTAGTACTACTACCAAAATTTTGCACAGGTTATTCACATGTACGACTGAACACGGGTCATCCTCGGAAGATGGACGAATGTGCCTCTCTTTTCATACGGATCGCGTTTGAGTAAACCTGTCATCTCTTCTGTATTGTACCATAGGAATTTGCTACTTCTGTGCACTCTTCAATATACGTGTAGCTTCTTTTTTAATCCACATTTTACCATCTAAAAACCTCTGCATAATAAAAATTCTTGCGTACTAAAATCTGCAGCATCCGCAACAAACCAGTATTAATCATGTGTTCTATAATTTGTTATCTCCTGTTACAATTCATCTTATTTAAACACTTGTCTAGCTGCAAGATGAAATGGAATGTTGGATAGGAACCGTCGATGGACACGTGATTTGTAAGACACTATCAATGCTACACTTAAAATAAGTTGTTATCTGAAATACAGACAGTTTGCAAATAGAACAAATCCTAACCGACAGCAACTGAAGGTTCCCATAATTGGATTTCAGTCTTCATATTAAGAGTGGTGTTGGATAATTCATTATATATAGTCGATGGATAACAACGATGAGCACCACAGCAAACTACTGAATTTATGACTGCAACTCATCTCTAAACTATCGTTACAATATAAGTTATATAGGTCCTTAAGCACACTGCGATTCACGATGTTTCAATCTTTACGGAAGTCATTTGTTCCAACTTCCTTGTACACTAGTAGAAAGAGTTTCTAATCGTGCTGATGTCAGCTCATTAACAAGGAAAAATACCTCCGATGATCTACAATATGACAGTAAATATCAACACTAAGTGAAGTCGCTTGGTGCAAACAAATTATGGTATAATTAAAATATGAAATTGAGCAGAACCAGAAACACCTGCAAATAAATGACACAGACAATTTCAGAAACAGAAGTGACGTAGTTAGCACACTAAGAAGTAGAAGGAATAGCTTTTAGAGCTGCTTTCTCTTACTTCTTACCAGTTCTGCGAGATACTTGAATCTGAAAGTTCGTAACCTACAGACCTTCCAGAATAATGCTAGCAAATTTTATCCGCGGTTAAAGAGTAGTAAGGCTTTGGAGAAAACCAAAATTTGGAGTGATAAAAAATGACCTGTAAAAAACTAGAAAGAACCAATAAAGATCTGATTCAAAGAGAGCAAAATTTACTCAAAAACATCTTTTGACTTTTCATTTCTCGTATGCACCTTTCACCTCATTAAATAGTGACCATGAGTAGGAGCTATAGTACTAAGTATATCTAACCTTTCTATGCATTCCTTCCTCGACTTTCCTACAAATTTTGCAATGTTATCCCATCGCTCTGGATCTGATGAAGGATACTGTTTGAGCGCACTTTCAAGTAACTTCTGTTCTTCAGAACTCCACTGATCCCCTTTCACTGCATTGGTCAAAATATTTTTGATTTCCTTTGGACTATGATCACTCAAAGACTTAATTGCCCTCACCTGGAAATACCGATAACTACTTCATAACCGAGAACACAATGGTTCATATGCTAGCAAATAGAGGGTAAAACTACTCAGTACATGCAAATTGGACCTGATAAGCTGTTTTATTCATTTTGTGTCCAAATAGCTGACTTGCTTTATGACGGCCATAATTTCATGAAAGGCTCAATCTATTTTGGAGCATCTTAAATAAAAGGCAATGAATTTACCATCACATTCCTCATTGAAATTTATAGTGTGATTCCACATGAGAAACGCATATTACTACCAAATCATAATACTAATGAGTCAAGCTCAAATTACCTGAATTACGACGTCTTTTTCTGTCTTCTTATCAGCTTCTTTATTTTTACGATGTTTATTAATATAATCAGTAATTTCCGACCATCTAAAAAACTGTTGAATGTAATGTAATCTCACAGCAGAAGGAAATGAATTATTCATAATTTACGCTACTTTCTCTGACATGAAAAATAAACAAAAACTTTACTAGTGCCGGAGAATTCTTTAATCAGACAAGAATTATAACCTCCTGATGACGCCAGATGGATATATATTGGTAGCTTTAATTAGTAACGCAATTTCATCCGGAGACCAGTGAGGCCTGCTGCTGTTCATCTTCTTATCCTCAAAGCTGTCATTCTTGACTTTTTTCTGCTCTGGAACTGCTTCATTAATCTGGAATTTAATGTTAATTATGTAGGATGTGAATAAAAACATCTCGTCCATATTTATTTTATAGAAAGCGATAATA
Organism: Thelazia callipaeda; assembly: GCA_900618365.1. Taxonomy (NCBI): domain Eukaryota; kingdom Metazoa; phylum Nematoda; class Chromadorea; order Rhabditida; family Thelaziidae; genus Thelazia; species Thelazia callipaeda. Next base: position 111,378 of record UYYF01004279.1, on the reverse strand, counting down.
TGCAATTAAAACACATCTATTAAAATACATGATCGTTTAGCGTAAAGATCAGTTTTACAAAAACATTACAGCTGATCTTTGCTCAAATTTGTTTGTTTAAATGGGTTAGTCTTACCATTATATTTAACATATCCATCGCTTCTGTAATATTGCTAACTGATTCGATTTTAGCAGTGAATTCATTTAAACGATTTACATCAAACCGTAAACATACATGTTCGATTGCTTCCAAACATGACAGTTTAGATGAAACATCAGCATCCCAATAATTCTTTCCCTAAAAACTCATTCTTTCATCAGGAGATAAAGATTGGTATCGTATGTAAGCCCTTATTCCGTACCATACGTTTACAATATGCTACAAAATTGGAGAAATAATATACCTATGATCCTGATATTATTCAGGATTAGCTTTTAACTGAGCTGAGGAGAAACAGTTAGAAAAACAAAAACAGAATTTTTATTATAAAACCTAACACAGAAACTGAATATCTATAAACCTCGGCTATTTTCCGGAGCCTTCTTCTAGCTTCACTTAGCTGCTTTTTCTGCTGTTCTTTCATTCTTTTTTCATGCGCTCGCTGCTGTTGTTCTTCTTCCAACTGCTTTTTTTCCAACCTCTTATTTTCTGATTCAATTTCCTGAAGTACACGTTTACAACAGATTACTTCACGAACTCCGACTAGTCAATATAATGAACAAACAATACAACAAGCTTATTACTATTCTTCTTCTTTCACTTGCAGCTTTCCGCTCCTCTAAGATCCTTTTGCGTTCCTCTCTTTCTTTTGCTTTCCTAATTTTTTCCTGTTCCTTGAAAAGTGCTACTCGTGGATCTTTCCGATAAGCCATTTCAATAAGATTTCGAATTCGCTTCATTTCATTCCTACGTCTTTTCTCACGCTCAACCTGAATTATTTTCAAAACTCCACTCTTTCTACAATTTATAATAGTCTATAATAGTCGATATATTATCGAATTCTCAAGTTGAAGAAGCAAAAATATTCAAAAAACAACTTTCAAGAACTTATGTTCCTAGAAGTTCATCTTTTTTTCCTACTTCGAAAAATACTAACTTTATTAGTTTTGTCAATTTCACGCCTTTCCCAACGATCTTCTCCCTTTTCTTTATCTTCCTCATCTAAATAAGAGAATTCTCGCCAAGAATCCCAGTCAAACCAAAATGAGTAAAACATGTCCACTTCATCTTGAGAACTATCTGCATGACCTAATAATGGAACAGGCTGTCGACAAGACCATCTAAAAATTATATTCACAATTCTTCAGCTTCATTATCTATTAGCAATGTATTAGAGAGACAGGTATTGAAAAATAATAAGTACATAGAATGCTTAAGTGATTTCCTCTGCATCTTATGAAAAACTTTCAGTTCCAGAATTTGATGACAAAAAACAGTATGAATCAAAGAAATCATGGTACAAATGCAATGCTGTTATCAGTTCATAAAATACAGAGAAAATCAATTGAGCACTCTATGTATTTATGATTCTACACGAACTAAGGCAAGCGTATCACGATACTATAAATCAATACTAGTTTGAGAACCTTGCATTCCTAATAAAGACGGGTGATAAAATGTCGTAAAAATTTGAAGAATTGATCTTTCTCTCGTCTGGAACTAAATCATCAAATAATGGGTCTACAGAATCATATGCTCTTCTTTTCTGTTTCGATAATCCAAGCTGCTCATACGCTTTTGTAATACAAGCAAAATATTCTGCATTACCATCCATTTTTTCTTCGCTTCTACTACATTTATCAGGATGGTATTTTAAAACTTTAGCACGATCTGCAACAGTAATACCAACTTTTTCAACTTAAGTGTTTAAGATATATATCCAATTTTAATTACATTACACGAGCAGGTGCACTGCGAATTGAAAAACAGTGCCGACCTATCATTCACTAGATTCTTTACTGATATATAACTGAAAAGCTATCAACGCCATCACAATGAAATATACATAAAATGTCAATATATCTTCATAACTTACAAGCAGCGCGAATCTGTGAAATGTTGGCTTGCCATCGTAGTTTAGATAATCCAAGAACTTTGTAATGATCCTGATTTTTATAGTCATTGGGATTTAAATTCTTCAAATACATGAAGTATTGCTCATCATCCGAATCCATGAACTCTTCAACGGCCTAAACAATGAATTTTTCATGATTTTTTGCATTGCATACATTTTAATCGGGAACATCCCTGGAAATTTTTTAGAAGTAACCGTTATATCGACTCCATTACTTTCTAAACCACCCAAGCTTGTCCAGTCCCCTGAAGAACTTTCAGCTTTTGATGACTGTTTGAGAACAGGTTCAGTGTTTAAGCCTAGGATCAATTTGTCTCGAATAATGTTCAATTCGTAAGAAATGCCAGCTTTCTCGATTCTTCGAATATTCTGGCTGAATCCATGAATAGCAAGATCTAAACCTGATAACTGCATGGCAGACCTAAAAAGTGCTAAATTACAAGCAATGACAAAAATTAAAGTTTGGAATACCGAACGCTATAATAATGATAACTAGTAACAAAATATGAAGGAATAACTAACTGTGCTATGGAAAATTTTTGAAGTTGCACTATACTAATGCATAGCACAACTTTAAATATTCTTACTGAGCACTGAAAAGCCCTAGGTAGTGGAAAAAAAAAAAGCATCCTGTGGATTTTTGCACCAACATGAATGATAAGTACTTGTACCTGTACCGACATGAATATAAATACACCTGCTTTAAGAACCTAGATAATTATTGTGATGGAACAGTGTATGCATTTTATGAGTTTATGATGGTCTGTTATATTTTGTTAATGAAAATATTTGTCCAAACATTGTCATGCTGGAAAAAAGTTCAGGTATTCAGATGGCATTATGTAGCTGTGAGCTCAATTTTTTTTGTGTTTGAAGTCTTTCACTGTAGATTAAGGTGGACTGACTTGTCTCATTTCTTCAAATTTCAGTTGTTTAAAAATCAAAATTGGTAAAATTTTGACTTCTTATTTTGATCCACAAAAAATCGTTTTTTGAAGGTTACTATCACTGTTGTTGTGTGTATTTAAAAGATGCGAGAAATGAAGTTTTCAAAATTTTTTAATTTCAGTCATATTAGATTTTATTTTCAGATATGAATATTTGTTTTTTATCTCTAATTTGGTGCTCTTGTTGTGAATTTGATTTCGGGTAATTTTTAGCTCTATAGATGCGTTGTGCTCTGAAATCAGTATTTCTGCTATCATGTTTCAAAAATAAAACAAGAATAGTATCATTACGGTGTTGTCAGTCGGTAACTGCAAAGAACAGCAAATCAATTACTGTCGATAAAATGAATGAACTATCGGCTTATGAAATTGTGAAGGAGTATGATGTTCCGATACAAAGAGTATCATTAAGTCGCGGGCTAGCGTTGAATCGTTTTGAAAAGGTTATTTCCGTCACTTTTAGTTATATTGAATTTTAATTTTGAGGTAGTTCAATCCAGAACTGTTCGTTTTCAATCAGAACTGTTCGTTTTTATATGCGCAACCCATGTTTATTTCAATTCACATCATTTGTGTCCATATCGTTCACATAGCTGTTGAAATAAACTGTATCTATCTGTAATCTATTTCACTTGTAGATCTTTCCAAGAGCATAAATTATTAGTTGAGAAAAGTATTTGTCATAAATTATCAGTTGAGAAAAGTATTTGTATTAGTAATAAATTTTTGACTGCTATCATCGTTAAGGACTTCTTCATCTACCCGGAATACAGTGATACAGAAACAGTCAGAAGTTTACTACAGCTAACAGCTTCTTTAAAGAAAGACATCGAAAAAATGGGTAATATACGTAAGATTTTATAAAAGTCATCAAGTTTTAAAAGTATTAGTATTATATTAAGTTGTACAAAAATGTATTATATTACTTTTTTCAGAAGCTCAAGGAAAGTTTGTCGAGGCTCTCTGGGATGAATACAAACTTTTTTCTTACACAGTGCCGAAGAAATATGGTTCGTTACTGCTGTTTAACTTTAACTAATCGCAGTTTTTTAATTGCTATCATTGAATCAGACCATAAAATTGCTCAATATCATCTTTCACTTTTTCTGGTTATGTAGGTCAGAAATATGCAAAAAAAGTTTCCTGCAGTTTTTCCTCGTTGTCGAATAATCCTTCAAATATGTATATTTGATCATATTTAGGAGGTATCGATGCATGTTATAAAGACCTGCTGACTATTTGTGAAGGACTAGGATCCTCTTTGGCCTTGTACACTCGTTTTGAACAAACTTATTTAGCATCATCTCTTATCTTAAAATATGGTAGCGAAAAGCAAAAATTGTATTATCTTACACGTATTGCTTCTGGTGCCATTCAACCGGCAGTTTGCTTTCCCATGTTTCAAACGTATGTTTTAAATCAGGTTATGTTGGTTGTACTCTTTTAAAGCTTTTAAATCAAAGCTTTCGTTTAATTTGATACCTCTTATATCTCGTTCATTGCTTATTTCATTTTGGTATAAAGAAATTGATTACAGATATTCGAACTTTCAACCTACGGGATATACTAGTGAAAACATTGACAATAAGACAAAATTGTCTGCATCATATCTTGTAAATGGATCAAACCCTAATTTCTTTCTGGTTTTCCCTCAGGTCTGAATAATTTATATGCAGTATACATTGATCTTTTTCAAAATGTAAAGTAACTTTTTTCATTTGCGAAGTATTCAGTTGCATGATTTTAAACTGTGACTCGACTTACATTGATAAATGTGCCGTTCTTCTTTATTAGTGATTTTTCAGTACTTGTTTTCCTTTCCATCAATTTAGATATCCAAGCAGTTTAATTTAACTGTTATATTTTCTTTTCTTGGGATTGAAGTTTTGATTTTTTTTTCTGAAATTTATTATATTTTCAGATTGATGAAGATATTACTTGCTATCTTGTTCCTCAAAGCGAGCAACTCACCAAAGAAAATGCGGAAATTCGCATTTTTGATAAATGTGATATAAGAGGTTCAGTTTATTCAGTACTTTTTTCTGTTTCAATGATTCTCATAAATGCAACTGTTTAAGCTACTTTAGGATAAATTTTTGCAGTGAACTGGCTAGATTTAAATCATACTCTTATGAACTCAAATATAATTTTGGGAAGACCCGAAGATGGAAAAAGAATTGCGCTAGAAGCATCAATGAAAAAAATTATTTTTGGTGCTGCCGTTGTAGGCTTTATGAAGACTTTGATAAGTAGGTTCTGAATTTATTGCATTAATGCGGAAATTATTTATTCTTGATTTGTCCAATCTTGTTCCTCATTATTTGATTCTAAACAGTACTTCATGTTTCTAATTTACATTAAATTTATTGCGCTTAAATTGCAATTCACAGCCTTTAGATAACTTGTCGAATTACTGCAATGCAGTGTTAACTGAAAATACGCGATTGGCGGAAAAAGATGCCGTTAAGGTAAATAAATTTTTATGCTCGTTTTGAAGATTAAAATATTATTTCTTTTTTTTTTAATTTTTTCTATTAAAGCCTTTAATTTTCCAGAGAGTTCACAATAATCTTTTTTTTAAATGATTTAGGCGCTTTTAGGCTTCAATGACCAAACTTGCTTTAAACACGTATGTGCTGGAATCAATGTGCTATTACGTTGCCGGATTTTATGATGAGGAACTTATAGTGCTACTCGATGTTGAGGAAGCCATAATCCATGTAAAGTTGTTGAGTATAATGATCCTTAAAATTCGTTTCTGTATGACATTTGACATCAACTTTAAAAAATGTAATGATCAGATTATTTCATTAGCTTCATTTATTATTTTTAATCAGTATCCTACTTGTGAAATCCACTATTTCGCATCAATTTGTATTAAATGTTTTCGTTTTCTACCTATCGAAACTTTTGATCATCTTGTTTAGAGGTATGCTCGACGTGTGCTCTCAGAAGCTATAACGTTGACGGTCAATGTTTTGGGTATCAGTACTATTAAATGTGATTTAAAATTTGATAGACTGTTAAGCAATATGATGGCGGCTCTTTTGCTTAGCAGCACAGAAGTTGATCTTGAGAATTTTGCGGCATCTAAAGTTATCACATCATATGCAAACACTAAAGCTGTGCACATTGAGTTAGCGATTTTTATCATTTATTGAAAATCTTGTGCCATTGTCTTGTAATGAACTGAGTTTGTATGTTTTTTCTATTCATGCATTTTTGACTTTAGTTTTTGTGTTCACGAAGGGAGTTTCAGACAGTGGCGTTCCCTCAATAAGCGATTTTATGATCGGATTTTTGGCCAAGTTGAAAAAGCTGTTTCTTTTTGCGATCCAAACCCACGCCACTTTGTTGCCGAGCATGTCCATCCCTCATTAAAAGTATTTTTCGTATCACTTTTCATTAGCAGCAAGAATGCTTTCAAGAGGAATGTACGATAGCTCAGTTGAAAAAGTTGAGAAAAGATCTTTATTTCTGCTCCAAAGTCACTGATAGAATATTTTATTTTTGCACTGATTTGCAGGAAGCATGCATTAATTTGGAACATACCATGTGTAGACTAGATTCATTACTCGATTTACTTTTATCAAAACATGGAAAAAGCATCATATTTGATTGTAGTGTACATAAAGCTATTTCAAATGTTTTGGAATGTAATTTGGGAATGGTTGCTACTATAGCTAGATCAAGTAGATCTTATTCAATTGGTCTGAAAAATGGTGACCTCGAGGTATATTTGATCTTACTTCCGATTTTATTTGCGATGATCTTTATTCCGTTATTTGTGTGATCATAATTTTTGTGCTATGTTTTCTGCTTTCGAAACAAAGACATTTTCAGGTATCATGGACACATTTATATTGTTCTGAAGCTGCCAATGCATCAATGGCCGACCTTAGGAAGCTTTATTATTGTAAGTTATTTTTATCCGAATATCAGTTTGTGACACCATTGAATGTTCCTAAAAATTTTCCGAAAGATTGTTTTATCTATCCCATGAAAAAAGATGGTTTGGCGCTGTTGTATCTTTTTCATGTGTCCTCGAGTAACATTCGATGCCATTAATAAATTTTGAGACACTATAATACCGCTTTCCAGTTAAGACTGTGTGCTTTAATAACTTAATAGACAATTACGCTTACTTCAATAATTCCAAAACACCAGTAAAAAAGAAAATTAATTCTGGAAAGTAAATGAATGTGCAGTGTAGGTTGTTCGCAAGACCAGGGATAAAAAATACTTTCATTAATGTTTCACCATTTGCAAGTATTACAGATTTCCGATTTGAACGATTAAACGCCCTACACTGTAAAATTGGGCAGTCTGTTTTGGATGCTGATGGTTATTGTATTGAGAGCCCGATCACTCGAAATTGGTAACAAATATTGATTCCATTTGTATGCGTATATTTTCGAGTATTCTGTAAAAAGAATATGTATTTTGGTACTCAGACTGGTATAGTTCTAGATCTGTGAAAGACAAGATAACAGAAATCGGGTTATTCTCATTTTAGTAATGTTACCTCTGCTTTTATTTGATACGTGCATTTTGTGTATGAATCTAACAAATGAAATTGAATGTAGTATTTTGCAAAGCTCCGTTCTCAGAGTTTTGTTAGTGTTATGTTGCACGATTCTACTTGCTTGCGTTGGAATACTATATGGAAATATTGCCCTGTTTGTTCACATGAATATATGACCATAAACATTCCCGTAACCAGTGCTTGGCCCTTCACCGACTTTATTGAAGAAACTCGAAGTGTAGATGTAGGATATTCGTTCACTCAGAAATAAGAACGAAGAAGTTACTGTTGACTAAATGAACAGTGTTGTTTCATTACGTTTGTATTTGGTTGTGCAATTAAACTCTACGAAGTACCAAAACTACAAGCGCTGTTTATATGGTAGTCTCAAGTGCATATTACAGCACTACTCCTAGGCTGAGATGTCACAATTTCATATTAGGGCTTCAATACCCTGTGTCATATTTAAACATGCAGTAAATTTTCATATAGTGCTGTTAAGTTTTATATTTTTTGACGTAATTTATTCGAATTCAAAGATATTAACTTCATTCGTAGCGGTCGGTTGAGTGGTGGGTCGTCTGAATACGGTCATTGTTCTAGTTGTAATGAATGTGCTACTGTAATACTCTCTTACAGAGTGGACTATTTATTAGCTTTTTGCTTAATTTTTGAGTGTTTCTCGTGATTTGTGAATTAATCATGAACGTATCAATGAAAGATTAGTTGTGTTATGATATACAGTTTTCTGAAGCTGGGAAGATGATCTTAAGGATAAAGTGCTGGTGATTTAACGGTTGTTTTTGGGAGGCAGAAGGAAGCATTAGTTACTTCGCGTTTGAAATATTGTCTGTACCGAATTAATCTTTGTTAAATAGACTAGTGAACAAGTCTATTTAAAAAGACACTACTGTAGAATGATATAAAGCTAAAAAATTTTACAAACATACAGAACTTAATTTCTCATGCTGTGATACAATAAGACTCGTTAGGCGAGTAAAAGTCTGAACCGTACTGGAACCCCGGGATGATCCTGTTTATATAATTCATCCTTGACCATGAATTTGTCAATCCTTTACACTGGATACTATCTTAAAATGTGCAGCAACTGCAGATAACCTTTAGCATATTTCTGACTTATAGAATATTTTTTGTGTATAAGATCAGTTTAATAATTATTGATTTTGTAAATGTAGTGGAAGGCTGTGTTGCATGCATTTTTTAACAGATATCTAGACCACTCTTGTTACATGAGACTAACTTTCTTATCGCGAATGTCCTTATTGTTTCAGATTTCTTTCAAGTACTGTGAAGTATTGTACGATTTCTATCCACTATCCCAAAAATTGCTGGTTGTTTTTGTCGCGTTTTCATAATTAATCTAGAACCTGAGACAGAAATCGATTTTTGATCTCACATATAGAAAATCTTTGAATATTTTAGAATTTCATAGATTTCGTTTCAACTTATATTAATTCTCGATTTCAAGTATTTGATTGTATTTTAGAGGGCGCACGTTTCCGTCGTTGCATAACTTCAGTGATAATCAGTCATGTCTAAATCAGGTGCAGAACAAGGTGATACTGTGGGAAATGACAGTGGTAATGAGTATGAATTATCTCCACCACCGCTCAAGATATTAAAGGCTAATGATGAAGAATTTGATTCGGAAGAGGTAACAAATAATCCGAACGTTAGCGATGCACCTTCAGAGAAATCAGGAGACTAAGCGCATGATATAAGTTCTAATAAAAATAGCACTGATTTTAAGGCAAATGGTGGCAGCAGTGATTCTATGTTAACACAAGCTGGTCGCCTGACACCAGTTGAGGAAATTCAAATTGATACTGTTACTACCGACAAATCAAGTGAGGATAATGAGGATAGTAGTGACCAGTGTAGCAAAGATGAGAATGATTCTGTCGATGGAACAGAAACTGACGTTTTAAGAGAACTTAGTAATGTCAGCAGCACAACAGACGATAATGACACACTACTTCGTATCCCTGAACGTCAGGATTGTCCTAATGAACAATCTCGTACTGTCTCAGTTGATTCTGGCGAGTCACGTCATGAATTTGTGGAACCTGTAAGTTTGTACTGTATGAATAAACATGTTTCATTATTTTAAAGAACTAAAAGTAGTAATTCTAGTTACATTGTTTTATTTGAAACTGCAGGCAGTTCAATTTTTTGATGGTTTCTTATTAATACTTATGATATTTACGCTTTTCAGACTACTCCAGTTACTTCAAATGCACATCGTGTCAGTGCACTGCGCAGGCGCCTTGCGGTAATATTTATTGATTGCTTTTGATTCGCATAGGATCTTTTTTCATTTTTTTCGACTAGAATTTTAAACTGCAAACACTTGAATAATTCAAATTTTTCAGTTTTTTAAATTTGTTCATGAACAGCACATACAGTTTAAAACGCCCACACGGTTCCTTGTAGTCATTCAGTTAACAGTTTCTATTCGAATTCTATTTATAAAGGTTCTAATATTTTAGATTTATTCACCGAGCGATAATCTGTTGTCACCGTGTACTCTGAAATTGAACCGTCCAAAGAGCTTATTCAGCCGTTTTGGGGGAACTGCTTTGAATGAAGGAGGTAGTGGCGACACCATTGGAAGAAGAATGATACATCCAGGAAGCTCAGAATTTGATCCGCTTTCGGACGACTCCTCTGACCATTCTGATGAGGAAAGCTCAGATAGCGAAAACGATGAACAATCAGAAAGTAGCAATAGTGAATAAGTACTGCAACATCGGGCCTTTCATTTCACCACTTCTTTACAAACTACCGTTTACCATCGCGTAATTTCACAAAATTGTCTTTTGTCCCTCTTCACTTCTTGGGTTGTTTTCGTCTTCCATATTTTTATAATAAAAAGCAAAAAGGGGGCATGATTTTCCGTAGTGTATATTCCGCTGTGCCATTATGACTGTGCCTTACAAGTATATTACTAGGCCGTTTTCATTTTAAAACCTTTGATTATCATCACCATTAAGATATTGGCACTTCTTTCATTATCGTGTGGTAATGTCATTGTACTTCTGCTGCTTCTTTTGAATAAAGTTTTTTTAGAATGCAGCACCAAATGCTGCTTGTCACTGAATACAAAGACTATGTTCCAGGTTCTAAATCAGCATAGCTACCAAACTGTCAATAATCAAAAATTTATACACTAAAGATTGTGCGTAAGAAGTTTGAATATTCATCAGAAGGGACGAGTGCTCGGAAAGGTTGAGAATCTCAAATTAGATCACTGGCCACATATCTACATAAAATCTCGAACTTTGATGTGAGACCTATTTGTATCAACTCCCTGACCATCAAAATTCTTGACATATAGGAACAAAATAAGCGATCATATGACAAACTCAGTATAGAGTACACTACACAAAAAGATGCCAAGTATTCAAATCGAAGCAGTTCGTGACTTTATAGTAGATAAAAGCTTGCATACAGAGGACAAAGTACAAATAATCCACAATGAGTTTCAGTGGTAATAAGAGATTGTACAGGCAGTAACACAGCTCTTGCATCATCGTGAAATTTATTCATTATAAAGTGGATCGATAAAAAAGGTAGAATGTCGAGGAACTTGATAGATAACGATTAAGAGCACAGTTGTAGGAAACTTGATTAAATTGATTAAATAATATTGAATTAACAATTTGAAATAAGATGGAAACAAAGTGGAGATTAATGCTGTAAAAAATTAGAAATCATTTGTAAACAACAGAAAAAAGTTCGTGCAGCAGCATGCAAAAGTCTGGAATTGTATTCGAATATTCTCATAATGACACAAACACTAATGACTAAAAATAGGGAAAGTAAACAGTAATTAAATTATGCTCAACAGAGATCATTTCTTGGACGCTTTCTAACGGTAGAGAGGCAAGGTGTATAACTGCGCTTGACTGCATCAGACGCATCAGACCCATTGTCCTGAAAAAGATGAATAATAGAAAGCAATATCAACTGAGTTACTCAGAATAAACAAAAATATGATTAAAAACAACAGAAAAAATATAAGGTTTCGCGAACAAAGAGCAGAATATAAAAAAATATCATCGTGACAAATAAGAACAATCTAAGCAAACTAGCTTTTCATCCAAGACAAAAAATGACTAGAAAAACAATAGAAATAGCTATATAAAAACTAAAAAATTCTACCTGGAAATTTCGATACAGTAACATGCAATTTCTTTCCAAAGTAGAGTGTCCCAAATCGGTATCTGACCGTTCAGAAGAACTACAGGCAGGTGGGATTATGTTAATCTCCGATCGACTTTTCAACAAACGATCAGATTTTTTCGTTTTATATCGCAATTTAAGCTCCTGGAAACTTCTCTGCAATAGCAACGTTAACAATTAACGAAAAAAAAGGAGAGATAAGATTAAATGACTAAATCGCAAGTAAAAATGATTTAATTTCACAACTAGAACAATAAATTATTCTAATGAAAAAAATTAAAATGAAAAATTCTCAATAAAAATGAATGACAACATGAGACCACCATATATGGTCATTGTTAATTTATCCATAATAACTCCATTACTATTTTGTGAGGCTTAAGAAACTAGTTACTGCTCATGCTACTTACTTATTCCAAGTTTAAACAGTAAATAGAAAACCAATTTACCACTAGCTTTTCGCACTGTGCATCAACAATACGCAAAGCCTTTTGCAAATCACTGTTTCTTTCACTAGCGCGTTTTAATTTTTCAGTAAGTTCCACAACTAATTTGTTTTGAGGCAAACTTTCATAAAGTGTAGCGATTTCCTGAACCTTAACCTTTGAAAAAATTCCATTGAAATAAACAAATTGAATTAATATTTTAATATTCCATACAAACTAAATGAGATATAAATGAGATATTGAAGCTTTCGATACTATTTAATAAGTGTAATTAAACATAAAAGAATGACAATTTAAAAATAAAAGAATAATTTTTATCCGTTAATTTTATATACCACAGAAGAGCCATAAGCTACACCCAGAATAATAATATAATAATACCTGCGTATCTAAAGATCTAACAGTGGAATTCGTGTTACAATCTGAAGTAGACTTTACATTCTGATTATTAGAAACAGTGAACTCGGTGGACGTGACTGCGGGTATACATATATTGCAAGTCTGAAATAATGATTCATGAAATGATATAACGATTATGGTAAAGACAACTAAATAAAACCAGAGCTTACTTCAGAAAGACCAAGTACCGCTGATCCAAAATTGACCCGACATTCAGATCTATTTTCACTGCAGTAGCTCATGGAATTTCCTGCTCCATTTCTATCACAAAGAATTTCTCTTTTCATCTGAAAAAATGCCCTCACAAACCAAAAGGGCTGAAAGCATGCCAAAATTTTGACAAGCAAAAGTAAATATAATGTACCGAAGCTGCTCCAGATTGATGAGACAATAGTAGTTTACTATGCTCACGTTTTAGCGTGTTGTAGTCACATCTAAATATTTCTTATAAGAAAAGTAAATGAAATTAATTAAGAAATAAGAAGACATGAAACTCTTATCGAATGCAATCTACTACATGGAAATTCCAAATATTCCAATACATACGTCAAAATCCAATTCCATTATGATTCAGACCACTACCGGAAAATAAGTAAAAAATCATCGCTTAAGTAAAATTTGGTTCTACTGCTATAAGATTTTTTTAAACTTTAAACAATGAAACCTCAATTTTGCCTTTTGTTGTTTTATTTTACCGTTATCTTCAAGCAAAAACATGCGAGTTCGTTCAGCATCATCTAAAGAAGATTTCAGTTCAGCGATTTCAGCCTTGAGTTTAGCAATTTCAACATTGCCAATATCAGAATTCTGAATAAACCAATGTAAAAAAAAATTACTCTGCACAAATAACTGAAAAAGATTTGAATGTTGACCGCAAAAAAGAAAAACAAAAAATTAATCTGACGTCGAAATAGAATGCAAATAATTTGATCACTACACCTGTAGCTTATTTCGTTGAAATTCTCGAATGTCACGCAACCATTCGCGTCGTTCTTCATCAAATTTCGCCTGATTTATTTCCTGATTCCTTCGCAAATCAACCATTTCACAAACCAAAGATTCTTCACGCAAGCGATGCGAAAATTGCAATAATATATGCTTGATTTCGCAAGAATTGTAGCAAATTAATGAATTAAGACAAAAAAGAATGCTTGACATCACGAAATGCTCGTAAAATATAGCAACATCAGGTACTTACTCACTAGTTTGCGAAACTATTTTACATAGAAGCATTCTTGGTAACAATAGTTGCAGTAAATCCTATACCATATTAATCTGTGCCTCCAGTGAAGCGATTTTCTTCCTTGCTTCTAGCCAATTCTTCTGCACTTGCCAGAGTTTTCCAGATTCTGTTTGCTTTTGACACAATTCTTTTTCATTTGACATTGTCTTCGCAACTCCAACTTCAAATTCACTATCCTCCATAGTTTTCATCGTCTTTTCCGGAACAAATTTGATTAGTTTTTCAGTTTGGTACGCATATTGATATAATTTTAATGAATTTAATTAATAAAACTGAAACTAACAACAAATTATCAAGGTTGAACTGTATTCTGCATTACACAAAAAATATTTATTTGCAAGAATGAAAAATATATTGGTACTATGCTCTCGTCGATTTACGCAGAAACATTGATAATGCCTTTCGTAATTATGATTACGAGTTTCATATTATCGAATTCAAAAACGACAAAAATGCGCAGTCCTTAAGCACAATTCATTAAATTTCTGAAAACCAAGTGAAAAAATTGCTACGAACTTCTACACTCGATTTGATGTGCTATTAAATGAACTAAGAATTTAATGAATTGTAAATGTTAAATGAACTAAGAATTTAATGAATTGTAAATGCATGAATTTCGGTTTCATAATTCTAGAAACGTAAGTGATTATTATATTTTGTTTAGCAATTTTAACTTCCTAAAATGAGATATAGTAGTCATTCTTTTTGCTGCTGCAGAATAAAACAAAATATGTACTGTTTATGCACAAAAGAGATGCAAGTTAAAATGTCGAGCAGAAACGTCAATAATTCAAAAAATTCATTGGACTAAAGCATTAAATTCAAGAACGTAAAGGTTTAATTATTTTCTAGAGCAGCAGAAACGTGAAATTTAAGATTTGAATATAGGTGGCTACAAAGAGCAAATCAATTAGATGGTTTTGAACAGCAATTTATGCATTAGTACATTTCTCTTTCATAAAATTAACTAAAAATATTAGTGGTACGCACTTAGCACACTGCAATACTAAGACAATAATCTTCTGAATTTGGAATCAAAAATAATTAACACTACGGTCATGTCGAAGCTCCAGTATTTACAGTGTAATTTCCTGTGACATCTGCTACAACCTCAATAAATAACTATGATAAGTTTTTTACAACACTTTGACGAACTCATATGAAACGACTAGTCTCGAAATAATTCTTTCGTGATACATATTAATTAATTAATTAATTAATCAAGCTGTTCAAGATTGTTGCACGAAGCGTAATATATGGTGTTAAAGTTTGCCTTTTCAACTAATATCATCATTTCTTCGAAAGCACTACTTTGACCAACACCAAATTCAAAAATTTTACAATATCAATATCATGTGTGTCGATCTGATACATTAATGTACTCAAAAAAAGGATTGAGCAGTGACATGTATAAATTTAAGGGCAGTAGATGTTTACAATTAATCAACGGAAGTATATGCAAAGCTATATTATATATTTAAAATATAAACGAAATAGAGTACAATAGCAATTATAATGAATAAGGAAGCAATAATGTGCTAAGCAGACATATATGCATGTTACTAATGTAAAGTGCTAGCAAACAAATATCTTTGTGATGAAGTATAAATTTCTTTTAACTGCGAGTACGTACAGCATTTGGTCGTGCTTGCAAGATGAATGAGTGTGGATGATTTAAAAATTAGAAAAAAAAAAGATGTATAAAAATGTTATTAGAGTAGACGTGTAGTGAATTAGTGTTAATTAATGCAAAGTGTCAAACAATTAAGTAATAAAAGGAGAGTAAAAAAGAAGAAATTGCTGCTAATAAATTCATGCATTTAGTAGTTGTTTGCGATTTATTGCAGTGCTGAAATGAAGCTTTGCTTCTGCATAGTAATACGTGAAAAAGACACAAGTATTTGCGGACAATCGGCAAGAAATTCTCGTCTTTGTGCCATTTTGACTGTATTACAATTTCTCGTTGCTTTCGTCTCACTTCTACAGGTAAGCACCATAATGTATGCATGCTTTTTCTATTATAATATCTAAAAAATTAAAAAGCATTCATCTTAACTTTAAGTTTCAATATTTACAGTGCTGTGTGCAAGAAGAAAACCTTTTAAACTAACTATAAAATAATAATTACCAAATAATTACTGAAAATTTTTTTAAAATTTATTTCATAGCAACTGAAAACATTTTTCAAACTTATCATTATTTCTTGCAACTCTGAATGAGAGAATAACGTTCACTTTACTTAATTGAACCAACAAAAAAAGTTTGAAAAAAAGTGAGCACATTTTGAAAAAAATTGGTTAGAAACGCGCTCGTTCGTAAGTCCTATTACTGAAGAAACAACACAGTTAAAGTTTTAGTAATGAATTTAGCGCAATCGTTTTTCTTAACTGTACTGCAACTTCAAAATGAAAAAAAAGTGAACAATTCAGCATATATACTCAATACGAAAGCACCGCGCAATTTTCGCCTGCCGATCAAATATCACCGTAAACTCAACAATTGATGAGAAAGTAAATTTCCTCTTTTCCCTTCAAAATTGGCTAATTTATAAAATAAGAAGACTAAAAAACTAATTTGCTTTCATAAAACTATCAGCACCTTCAAGGAGACCTCCTAACTCGTTCAAGATTCAAAGACATATTACCACTTTGCAAGCGAAACTAGACAAGGTACAACTGCAATTCTCTGGCTCTAGTTAAAAATAAATTGCCACGAACTCAACAGTAAACCATTCATGAACCGTAGCTTGTTTTTACCTGCTGCAAAAAGTAGGGAAACGCCTTCAATGTAGTCACATTAATCAGTACTAAAAGCAGCGTATACACGACAGAATTAGTGAAAGTTTTTTATTCCAGTTCCTTGCTTACGACATAATCATTTTCGACTATGGTTTAATGCATCGCGTGTTGGGTACCACTGAATGTGTTGCCAACTATTTAGATGGTGGCTTTATGCGATCTCTCTGGTGCTTATCATACGCCAATTCATTATGCTTATTGTTCATTTCATCATTCTTTAACAGACGAATTTGGTTGCTATGGCCAGGTAGGCTCTTTAATATATCAATATTATCAAATGAAACCACTCTAACATCTGAGAGATATTATTCTTGATAAAGTTTCATAGCAATACTCATTACTTCAAATTTTTTCTCTAATCAAGATGTTATTTAAGCTCTTCTGATGCAATCTTCATATACTCTTGGATTAGCAGTGCTTACGATGGCAACAGCGCCTAAGATGCTCGACGCCCTAGGTGGAAAGGTGGATGCAGCATTTGGCACTGCATTCATCATTTATATTATAGGATTCATGTATAACTGGCTTTTTACATTCATCCTCTGGCACCACTATTGGTACATCGAGAAAAAACTAAAATCATCGATACAATTTATAAGTTGATTACGCTAAGAATCATTTACAGATAAAAAGTAGGTAAATATAGTTTTGGAGCAACTGCATGATATTAAAATCTGCAATTTTTAGGTAGTAAATATACACTGCACCCATAACAGAAACTTCTCTGTAGCAGTACTAAGAAAGTTTGCAGACAATAAAGAGAAACCTTTCCCTTCATAATTTTTCATTTCACTTTATCCACAAAGTTCATTGTCTACAAAATAAAATGCATATGTAAAGTAAAAAGAAAAACTTAACTGTCTTGAGTTTAGCTATTAATTAAAATAAACTAGTAATAGTGATATTCTGTAAAAGTGAAAATATTACTGTACAGAATACTGCAGAATATTCATTATTTCAAATATTTTATGCTCAATGGAAACATAATTGTTTCCCAACCATATTCTTTCTAATTAACTAGAGCTTAACTAAAATTAATACAGTTAATACACAAATACTAATAGAGATATGAATATCAACAAAAGCAAGTGATAGTAAGCAAAAATGGCTGGATGAAGTATATACATTAGTAACAACAACTAATATTATCTGATCACTTACTCAGAAGACTTTGCGGATATTTCGTCTTTTTTAAGATGCTTTTCCCGCTCTATTTGAAACCTTGCCAAATTTCTGAACCAAATTTTGTGTTCCTTTTGATAAATAGAAATATTTTTGTCTTCATCGCGTTTATTCATTAACATTACCTCATAGTCATTTTTGAACTTCTGGTATGTATCATTCACCGTTTGATTACAAAAATGTGATGCACAGTACACAATTAAGGACACTGTCAACCTAAACTGTTGTGCAAATAATTCGTAAGCTAAAAAAATAAGAAAGGCGTTTTCGGTCGAGTTTAAATTTAATTTTACCTGGTAAAACACAAATGGTTGTTTTACATCTTTTTTTATCATCATATTCGTAAAAGCCATTTTAATTTTGATACTTTTGTCAAAAAAGAGACGATAAAAAACATACCCACAAGTTAATCCAAGAGTACCTGTTTGCAACATTTTTGACAAACCAAATGGATATGCAAATACACAGGGTAATGATGCTGAAATGAACATGATTTTAATAAGAATACTTAATTTTTTTAATTTACCAGTTTTTACCACCTGCATTTTCTGTTATTTTTGTTATTACATTGAGATTAGACAAAATGGAATTTTGTTCTTTTGATTTTCTGATATTCATTAATAAGACAGCAATGAACAAGATATGAAAATTTACTTGTTATGATAGGAACAGTCCAAAGTGAAAAATGGTCACGCCAAGCCGTTACATGCGTGATGCTTCCACTAAAAAGAAAATATGACATAGAAATATAAAAAGCTTTGGTCTCAATGTAATGAAGATTGAGTAAAATAAAACAATTTTTGCCTTGTTAAAAAAAATTATGGTTATAAATGTAACTTCTGCAATTGCTTTAATGCAGTTTAGGTATGAACAAAAGCAAGAAATGTTACTAAAAGAATCAAAGAAATAAAAAAATGACTGACTTACACTATACACCCTACATATAATGCTGCTAAACTCCCGAATATTCCACCTCTGCGTAGAAAAGATACAAATGCATAATCCCATTTACGTCTCTAAAAATGTTTTTCGTAAAAAAACCTACTTCCTTGCTATTACCTTTCAAAGTGAGTAAGCTAATTGGAAAAAAGTTAGCAACAAGTCATCAAAAACCATGGACAAAACGATATTATTCAATTTTCATGATATACTTTTACAAAGTTACTCACTAGTGCATCATGAGAATTTAGAAATATTCGTCCCTTTGAATACCGATTATAGCGTTCAGCAGCTTCTTGCCATCCTCTGGGAGCGGTAATTAGTACTGCACTTATGAATGACCATTCCATACATGGTAGCAAGATACCCGTTTCAAAATGCACACCTAAAATGTCTTAAGTATAAAACTCCTAGAAGTTTGAGAAATACTTTTAACATAACCTCCATCAGTGTATATTCCTTTCAGTCGTCGCCAGCCACAGTTTGGAGTAAATCGATCTACAATTTTTTCGTTTCCAACTTTATCTTTCTTCTCAATACCTGAAGATTTCACGTCAATTTAATTAGCGACAGATTTGGAAAATCACCATTACTTTATTTATAGTATATCATGCAAAATTTTAGACCTAATAAATCAGATTCTTTTTCAAAATAAAATGAAACTGAATTTAAATTAAGTTTCTCATAAATCATCTGGTAAATTTACGAAACATGATATGCATTCAACGATGTGATTTATGCTGAAAATCGTTTAAAAAATTCTACCGAAAGTTTTGTCAATTTTCAAGAAACTAACCTAGTTCTTGTGAAAATGAGAAACCCCGTAGAACCGAAATAAACTTTGACCATATGGTTTTCTCGTTATCTGACATAGTCCCCGACTATTCCAACAACCAGAATAATTTCCGATTTCATTAACTAATATGTCATTCCGAAAAACAATGGAATATTTACGGAAAATTAAGTTAATTAGCAACAACAGTAAATTATATAGAATTCAAATAAACACTGTACTAACTGAAGAAGAGTTGACCACTCCACAAAAAGTCACTGCCAGCGCACTGACGAAGCGTGCTTTCAACTTCTATAAGCAAGGGTCAGAATGAAAACCTCAATCCATTCCATCTTCTGGCTTTAATTTTCAGTCTCTTTTAGAAAAGCTTTTCAAGTTTACGTTACAGTGAGGATGAAAAGTTTTGAGGGGATGAAAGCACATCGGAATTAGTAAAAATTGTTAATAGCATAGCATGCTAGTGGAAAAGGGAAAGAGAGAGACTAGCCAAGATGCTCTGAACGGCAAAAACTTTATCAAGGCAGTAAATGAGTACGCCATGGGTTTAATATACTATTAAACTGGAGTGCTCAAACTGGAACCAGAGGACTTCAGCAATTGACCATCATCATACCAGACAGTTACTAATTAAGCACGGAATTCACATCTAACCTGCATGTTTGGAGAGACTGTGCCTACCAAGGAACGAGCTAGATCGTGGGCTTCACTGTGTTGAACAGAGAAGTGAGTTAATGCTTCTGCAACTTTATAAACTACTTGTAGAAAGTGCGCCCATATCTACCGGGAGGATGGCAATTTTGAAGTAGGAAAAGATTCACAACACGTACTTAGCAGTTATTGTGCCCTACCTTCAGATTAAATAGCACTTCGTAGAAAATGCAACCGTCGAAAGCGTATTAGCAGCCCAGAAAGCGCTTCCGTATAGTGAGATAGGAAAGAAAATTTGCCATGCAACTATGCAAGATGCGTAATAATGAGCCAGCCTCACAGGCGGATTTATTAGTGTGATTACAATTTGGAAATAATACCTCACCAGATGAAGCGCGATACTGTCACCTCCGAGATTGAAATTTGTTTGGAGTAGAGAAAAGTATGTGCCCACATTGTAAAGAACGTGTGAAGAGAGTGGACTATCTAGCAACGCAGTGC
>UYYF01004279.1:56530-85615 GCA_900618365.1 Thelazia callipaeda | reverse complement strand
ACAGTCGATATGGATTCCACGAGGACGAAGCGAGAACGATGAGTACAATAAATCTGAGCGCGGGACAAGTACAGCCAGAGTCGTGAGGTACGGTCAAGCGCCAGAATCAATAGAGCGAAAGAAGACTAACCCAACATCTTCCTTCCTTATACTAAATAATAATTACAATCAGCAATGGTAATGAATAATAATAACTAATAACAATTAATAATAAATTAGTCATTTGTTTGCGTATGTCACGCTAAATTATACAAATAATTGATAAATATTGTTACCACGTGTAGTATGTTTATGGTACACTTTAAATCGGTAAAAAACTATTAGTAATGGTTTGCACTTGAAATTGAAATTTAGAGCATAACCAATTAAGTATTTTTAACATTCAATATTACAAGTTCTTTCCAACTCAAACCAAGAAACCCTTTAAAAAAACGGAGTTCTGATAAGACTTGTATCATTGATATGCTCATGTCATATAATAATACAGAATCCGAATCAAAAACTTTAAGCTACTAATAGATTACATTTATACTGTCTTTTTAATAGGAACATTATTCATTTTACCAACTGCCGGTTACCTTTGTACACGCAGAGATATAATGAAAGGCTGGCCTGCAATATTTTATTTGAGTGGCCTTATCTCAATATTAGTTGCCTTATTCTGGATACCAATGGGTGCTGACAAGCCTTCAAAGCAGTATTGTATATCTCGAAAGGAACAACTTTTCATTGAGAACAGGTTATTTTTTCCAGCACTTTTTCTTAGTAATGAAAAAAGACTTCTGAATTGCTAAGGGGCGCTTAACTTTGCTTAGAGATGAAGTATGTGGACTTGGACTTGCGCATTAGTCATATGCTACTTTTCTGTTTTCTTTTTGATTGAAATAAATCGCTTTTCGTGACATTAATCTTTCTATTATTTTTGATAGACTTCTTATTAGTGAATAATGAAATGCTCCATAGCTTCAATAATATACACAGACTCTTTTTTTTTTTAATATTTTGTAAAGTAGCATTCTGGCTATTCAAATGAAAAGACCATTATCAATCATAAAATTGGCCTTCATGGTTTCATATTATTGAAAAGAGGTTGTGTAATCTCAGCAGTTGCAGTTAACAATGTGAAAAACAATTTTGACACAGAAAGCTGGGTACAAGATTAAAGTAGATTAAATAATTTCTAGCTAGCCTTAATAATATTTGCAGAATAGCTTGTGAATCTATTGGCAAGCGCACTGCTCCAAGGCATACTCCTTGGTCTGCAATAATCAGGTCATCACCACTATGGGCTGGAGTATTTGCTCTTGTCTGTCATGAGTACCCGCTTGTAATAATGTTACAGTTTTTACCCAACTATATGCGTGATGTATTACACTTTTCACCAGCTAAAAATGGAATCGTTTCTGCTATACCTATTGCTTGCTTATTTTTAAGCAAAACTTTCTCCTCAAGCTTTTCAACGTGGCTCATAAAACATTCTGATTGGAGTAAAACTAACATTTGTAAGGTAAGGTATATTATCAAATATCTCAGATTGTCTCTCTACTTTTTCCCCTTAGACTTCTATAGCTATTTTTTGTTCATTTTCAGTCCAAGAATAATAAAATTGCCATAAAACTTTACTATATTTAAATTTTTACTTTACGAAGTTGCCGAATTATTGTCTTCCTCTATGAGAGCAGAAAAAATGAAGACCGCAAGAAGTGTATGACTAAAAATTTCCAGATGTTCAACGGTATTGCATCTGCAGGTTTGTCCGTATGTGTTTTTACAGTACCGCAGTTTGACCGCGAACGGTCATTTCTAGCAACTGTTGCATTATGCGGAGCAATGCTTTTCGCAGGTAAATATTTCACTAATTCTTTAATTCAAAGTGAATGAAACCTTCTTTATGTATCAGTATATTTCATCGCTTTCTCAAATATTAATATTAAAAATAAACAGTGGCAAATTATTTGATGTAAACTTCTGCTTCTGAATGTGTTGAAAAAGGCTAACATTATAATTGCACACGTTTCTAACTTCACAAGTGGTCTCTAGCAGCTGTAATTTTTATAAGTTTGAAAAGCTGATCTCTTGATTGTTATGGACATTTTTTCATGTGAATTTGTTACTAATTGTAATTTCCGGTGAACTAGAAATTTATCAAGTTATTTGATTTTTTTATTATTTCATTGCAAATTTCAGTAAGTGTCACTAATTATTGATTTGAGCTTAGCATAAACTTCTTGAGAATCAAGTTTGAATAACTAGTTTTTCCAACTACAAAAACGCCTGATTCAAAAATACTTATAAACTGTTATTATTTACTGAGTTCTTTATAGTGTAAGTGCAGTAAAATCCACTAAATTCAACACTTATCTATTCACCTAATTCGATTTCTGGCTTTGCCGAAGTATAAATTAGTGTTTTTGGTTTTTGAAATACATAGATTGATGCACGCTGATGAACACCTGAAACTGGAACTGTTGGATGATTTCTAAATTATGCTTGTTTGCAACAAATTAATTGACAAAGGAAGATGAAGTCTTGCAGGTTTACATACGCCAGGAGTACAAACAGCTTTGGTACAGCTTGCGCCACCCTATTCAGGCGTCATCACTGGTATATCGTTTTTTGTTGTTGCATGGTTCGGTATTGGGAATAAACTTCTCACGAAATTTATCGTACAGCAAGGCACATCAGCGGAATGGGCAAAGGTTCACTTCACTTATTCACAAATGAAACTGTAATAAAAATTCAATCGTAAACATAGAAAGTTACATTAATTTTTTGCAAATGAAATCCAGAAATCATTTTTTCCAGTTTCAGGTGTTTTATGTATCAGGTACAGTAGCAGCGCTACCTGTGATAATCTTTACAATTTGGGGGTCTAGCGACCGACAATGGTGGTCAGCTCCAAGTTCAAAAGCTTCAGTACACAGTTTGAATACACAAACCACTTCAAGTTCTAACTGTGGTTAGCAACTGGAAGAAAAACAAAAACAAGTAGGAGTAAAAATGTGCAGATGGCCAATGCTGAGCGTATCATTGATTAAATGATAAAGAAAGGATAAATTTTTGGGTGATCAGTACAATGATTTGTTTTCTGTCAACCGTATTCTCTATAAAAAAAATAATTGTAATGATGACTACATCATTTTATTTATGGATTAAGTTGTTGTAATCAAAAAATATAAATTCATTACCAAACAAACACTAGGGGAAAACTTGCAGAGAAAAAAGTTACAACTCAGTTTGGTTAATAAACATCACATGTGGCAAGTTTTCAAAGCTTTTCTGATACGAACCTGAAAATAATCAAAAAATTTTGTTTTTAATCTATATGAGTTGTTTACGACAAACACAAAAAAATTCCCAAAAAACAGACTAATGCATCAAAATCTTGTAAACAAATTGAGCATTTCACTATTACTAGTGAAACAACACTGAATGTTCAGAGTTAAGAGATAACAGATAAAACAGTTTGAACAAGAAATATAAGCAAAACGAGATATGTAAGTAAACTGAATGCAGCTATATAGTGGACAGCATGGGCCATCAATGAGATATGATTTAATCTGACTCTGAGTATGTTTGTAAGTAAGCAATATTTTTCTCAGCCTTCAGCTACTCCATGACAACCAGTTTTTATCAGTGCCAACAAACAAATGCAGACGCTCCGACTAACTTGTTTACAGTTTACATTTATTCATTGTCAATACGTCATTGAAGAGGAGGCAAGTTTAGTTGTTGCTGATGATAATGATTCAGAGAGCAGTCAATCTACCATCTTATCATCATAGTTATAATTCGTTTACATCTTTAAATTTGTTCTCTTTTACATGATGAGATTTATGAAGAACCACACCACATAGCTAAACTTTTTGTTTATCATTTCTACTTCATGCCAATAGGTGCAACTCTGATATGCACGTGTACATTAACATGTGCTTTTTTCGCTCTTTTCTCTATCTATATGCAAATGATGTTGATGCAGAGCATGATTTTATATTTACTGTTTTGAAAATTTAAAGTTACATGGTAATTTGATGCTTACGAAGCGGTGCAAAGCAGTTAACTCATAGATTCATACGAATAAACCAGAGGTTAATTACAATACAAATGATTGCAACAATAACAATAGTAGTAACAATTAACAATAAGAATAATGATGATGATGATGACGGTAGAATAGACTGCATGGTTGGTTAGAGAAAGAAATGTTACCGTTGAAGAGGATCTACTCTTTACCTTCTTCATTCTCTTGACAAACTCGAACTGCTGTAGCTAGGAATCTTAATTGGTACTTTAATGTGAACTTTATGTCTTTCTTCATTTCATTTCCTTCCCGCATTTAGTTAATTCTTCACAAAAGTGACAAATACATGCTTTATCCCACGTTACGTGAATATACATTCTCCTCTAAACACAACTGTACACAGCTTAATTACATCTTCCTCCCCACTCTTGTCCAATCGTCATTACAAGGATTAAATATTTTATATGCATATACAAAAATGCATATATATATATATATGTATACAAATATGTAATCCTTGTCATTCTTCACTTGTATTCATTAATATTACAACTGCTAAAAATATTAGTAATTTGTAGTGCACAATAACAAATAAACAGGTGAACAGATTGCATTTGACGTATTCTTGTTTCACTCCACACATTTTACTCACTCCTGTCTTCATACCAACATGATTGTTAATTACTGAAGGCTTTTATAACTAATTATCTCACAACCTGTATCGTAATTAATTTCGCGTGCATCAAGCAGAAAAGATTATTAAAGAAGTATTAGAATCTGCTAAGAAATATTTGCTAATTTTTTCAGCACATGATACGAAGCACGTAACATATCGAGATAATCTCTTCGCGTGCGTCTACTTCCCGCTCGATGACGTAATCCCTTGACTAAAGGATGAACTTTTGCCTTTCTGAAAGCTGAAAAGAGTTATTAGCTACTCAAATCTCATCATTCATTTTCAAGAAACAGACTGGAATGAATTCGTAAGAGATGAAAAATTTATTCAAAGTGCTCTTTAATTGATATAGAGTTTTGCAGTAGTTTCTTTTTTGGCATCATTTCAACAATTTATTTCCAATCCGCTAGCTATATGTGCAAAGTAAAAATAACCATGAACGGTATATTAGGTAAGGTCTGTCGTTTTTTGCTTTAGTTTGATTCGGAAATTAATTGTAAACTGGTACCAAAGGTTCTTTTAATGGTGAGAGCACTCATCATGGTTTTTATTTATTAAACTTTTTCTGGTCCACGTCTTGCCGTTTTTGAACTGTAATTCATTGTGTAATTCAGTTTATTGCAGTCGTATTTTGAACTGTTATGTGTACATTTTGAGTTTCTTTACCAATTTCTGTTATAATATATAGTATACTCTGAATAGTGGTAGTCAGAAATGATTGCTAAATAAGCTTGAAGAAATATATTCGTAGTTTTATCTTTGCTTCTTGGATCTTCTTCTGTTCACTCCTTGTAATCAACATTGTTGTATTTCAAGATATGTTTAGTTGCCAAACATGATCATTATACGTGAAATCTTCTGGGAATTAAGTCATCTAAATCGGCGGAGTTTTAGTCGATATGAGTAATTTTGCCACACTTTTTCTAAATTAATTCACGATTACGTTCTAGTATTTGGAGAGAATGCATATTGTATACAGATTAGAACTCATCCTTGTTTTATATGCCTATTCATTTTCAGGTATATTTTGGCGAAACCAAGACTGATGACGCTGCCAGAAGAAGTTGAAAAAACCTTACAACAGTTTTATATAGAGGTAGGTATGCTTTTATTTTTCAAAAATGAGTTTTAATCGTTGCATATCTATTGTGTACATCAGAGCAGTAATTATACTCTGACATTAGTATATTTGTCATTGCTTTTTTTAATTACATGTCTTATCAAAGCATTTCGTTTTACTCATTTTGGCATAATATTCATCTTCATTTTTGAAGCAGCTGTCTTCTCGTGCTAAATAGTGTGGTTTTTATTACTTTTTTTTCTATAATCTTATTCTTGTTCCATTTTACAATTTCAATTTCCGTTGCATTTTTACTCATGTTTCCTACTCAGTATCTCGTCTTATTCGTAATTGCAGAAAAATCTACCATTAACAACTCTTTTTTGCTTTCCATTTCAGGGTATGTACATCTTTTATTTTTCCATAACCTATGTTTTTTCCCATTACTAAAACGTCTGCAGTCAATGATACTGATGTATATGTATCATTTTCTCTTGATCAGAATGAATTTATAACATAATCCAGAGTATTTTCATTTAATCTGATGTCTTAGGCAATTCATGTTGTATTTACTTACTGTCGTCTTGGTTTTCATTTTTTTTCGCAAAACTTGTTTTCGGATGTTCTGATGCTCCATTAATAAGGCAGTTAACTATGGTGGTGTAAAACAATTTATTTCAGTTCATTTTCTTATTGTTATACTACTTTTATTTGTGAGTTGTGGAGGAAGTCATTGAGTCTGTGAGCTAATTACTGTTGGTATGATATCATTGGAGTGTTTCAAGAGTTTAGTCTTATAAGTCTAGTAAACGCTGTGAAAAATTATATGTTGAAAATGTGCTTTGTAGGATGAAGTACTTCATGATGTTAGTGATAAAATCCAAAAGGAATTCGTCCAAGGTTTGGAGTACGGGACTCCGAAATCATCAATTGCTATGCTGCCTTCTTTTGTTCCTGCTTTACCGGATGGAAACGGTTAGTAAATAACTGGGAAATATATAAATCACAAAATTTGGGTTTTTTTTTAATATTTTTTTTATTTTGATTGGCAAAAGGACTAACTTGATTGGAATAAGAGTTCAATTTTAGAGAAAGGTCAGTACATTGCAATTGACTTGAATGGCAAAAATTTGCGTATCATGCTACTAATGTTAAAGGGATGTGATCATGAACCTGAACATATTAATCACAATTATATCATTCCCAGTTCCGTTATGGTTGGAACTGGAGACCAGGTATTATTTGCAGCTCTCAGATTTCAAGTATGCTGTTATGTAAGTTTTGATGCATATCAAAGAGATTTGTAAAGCATATGTTTTAGTAGTTTTTTATGTTGCATACCTTTTGTTTCAGCTGTTTACGTTTACGGTTAACTGTTTGATGAAGTTCTTGAAAGAAGTTAATCTGCTAGATGCTTCACTTCCAGTTGGGTTTGTTTTCTGTTATCCGTGCGAGCTGCTTTCAATACGTTCAGCACGTTTGCTCTGGTGGACAAAAGGTTTTGATATAAAGGACTGTTTAAGAAAAGATGTGGTCAAACTTCTGGAAGAAGCCCTCGAATTGAACATGGTGTGTGTATTTTGCAGTGTGTTCTAATTCGTTTTGATTCAATTAGTTTTCATCCAATGATAGTTTCATGGAAGATATTTGACATACAAAAGATTGTGTGGTGAACTTATAAGACAAAAACTTCATGATTTGTTGCAGCTAACAAATGTGAAAATTAAAGCAGTAATGAATGATACTGTGGGTCAGTTAGCTGCTGCTACCTACAAGTATGGTCCAGAGTGTACAATTGGTGTCGTGATCGGTTATGGGTGATTTTTTTTTCGAATATCCTGTTTTTACACGTAAATTGGAAACGGAAAGTATTTGCTGCCAAAATAGAAACAAAAAAAAACGACTTTTCTGCCAATACAAGTATCATAAAGCTGTGCGCTGAAAAAATGAGCGTTCATGGAGAGCTTTTTAGCGATTGATTTCTGAAATCTTCTGAAAGTAAATGATGGTTTCTAGTCCTCAGTTTTAGTTGCAATGCATCGTATTTGGAAGATACAGCAAAAATTAAAAAATTCAATGCCGCTACAGCTGGATATAAATTTGACAAGATGGTGGTTGTTACCGAGTGGGAAGAGTTTGGCGAAAAGGTGATGTAAAGCACTGATTTCAGATCTTTTTCAAAACGCTGTTCAGGAATTTACTAAGCGGTTTGCTATATGAAGTTAGCTGATACCAAATATCAAGTCATTTGTTATTTGGGCGTATATTTTTAAATAGTTGATTTTGTGTTTGAAAAAAATTTTCGCGACATTTAGTAATGAGTGAAATATCTGGCAAAAAATGTTCTTTGAATTGACTGACTGTGCTTTATAGGGTGAACTAGTTGATATTTTAACACGGTTCGATCAAGAAATTGATGAGTCATCTGTCCACAAAGGCAAGCAAATGTAAGTGTTGCTCTTATTAAGCTATTATTCAGATGCAAAAATTCGGCATTTTGGGCATAATAGTAAAGGTAAAGAAATTTCACCGTATTTGTAGGATTGATAAACTAACTGGAGCACTATATCTGGGTGAATTAGCGCGTCGTATTCTAGCACAGTTTGCTTTGGATGGGCTTTTATTCAGTGGAAAACCTTGTGAAAAACTAGAAGAAGTTGATTCTTTTCCGACTAAATACATTTCTGAAATCTTAAGGTATTTCTTTTGTTATTGCATAAATGTTTTTTACTTTATGTAATATCTTTAGTTTGTCAGACTTTTGAATCTGAAAATCCATTATGTCGGAGTATTAGTTAGTATACTTGCAGTGTTTCGTCACGCTGGAGGGAAAGTGTTTAGTGTTATCGCTGTATAATGATTTATCTAAGTCACATGAAAATATGAATGTATGAGTACTTTGTATGCTAATAGATTTTCAGTAATGAAGAAGGAAATTTCAAAGTTTGTCGGCGGATATGCGATGAGCTTGACGCACCAAGTCACTGCACTACTGATTATGAAATTATCTATGAAGTTTGTCACGCTGTATCGCAGAGATCTGCTGCCGTTGTTGCTGCTGGTTCGATATCTTTTGTTTACGTCTAGTCAGATGAAATTAGTTTTTTTTTCTTATATATCTCTTGTTGAGCAGTTGCAGAGCAGTGATTTAGGTCAACTCTGGTTCAGCAAAAATCTGAGAAATAGATTTGTAATGTCAAAAAACAAAAAGCACTATTTTTTTAAAGAGAACATATCATGCAGAACTTATACCTTCTAGCACATTTTCAGCAATAGCAGCTTTATTGCGTCATCTTAATCAAAGTCCTATAAAAATAGGAGTGGGCGGTGCCTTAGTTCAATTTCATCCTACTTACCTGTCATTGTTAGAAAAGAAATTGCACGAGTTGGCTCCTTTAAACATTCAGGTACCTGTTCAGTTTCGTGTTAGTCCCGTTTTTTGATCAAAACGATAAGGATAAAAAGTATGACACTATTGTTTATGAAAAGTTGCTATTATTTAAGAGCATCAAATTTTTTGTATTGTTTGTTTTTGCATATCCATAATTTACTTACTGTTGTAGTGGCAGTTGGTACCAGCCGATGAAGGCGGTGCCAAAGGTGCTGCAATGATTGCCGCAGTAACTGAAAAGATGGCACTGTGAAAGCTAGATGCAAAATAATGCCGGAATGTAAAAAAAACTATTCGAAATAATATTGAAGTATACGCTTTTAAAGCATCGTATTGTTTTATTTTTACATTCATCTTTTCAAGTTTCATGGCAGTAGGCTTCAAGTTTTATAGTTTTCAGTATGTTGTTATTTTATTGTTAATTGTGAATCAGGAAATTGATTTACCAACTAATGTTACTACACAAAAGTTCATTCATTAAAGTAAGTTTTATAAGTAATAAGTTGTTAGTTTCTGAAGTTTTTTCAGTTATAAGATATACTACCATTACTGCTGATTAAACTTGCTTTCTTGTTTTTTCTGACCTTTCATGAATGTTTGATTTGATGACGTAATAACTCGGATATATTCATTAACCACCTTTCTTTCAAAATTGTTCTACCACATTTGTAAGCAGTAGTTTTGGGTACTGTTTTCTTGTTTATTTTAGGTTTGGTAGTCCATCTGCTTTGAGTATCTACAGTTTTTTAGATCTGATGATATTGTTACCGTGTTATAAATCTTGTCTTTAAGGCGTTACCCATTCTTCATTGCTATAGTTATTTCTCAGAAACAAAAGTCAGCTTGCATGGTAACATATCTTAGTTTTCCTTTTTTGAGAAAGGTTGGATGAGTATAAGTATTTGTGTTCGTTTGTGTTACAATATAAGTATCTATGTTTTCTTCATTGCTACATTTATATTCTATCTAATACTAGGGAAAAGTATGTGATGAAGTGCTAACTAAAATTTGCATTCATTCTTGTCTCAGCTTTTTAAATTTTGAAATCATGATCAGTTTTCTTCAGAATCACTATCTCTGTACTTTTTGTTATTGAGTTGTGGAAAGTAAATAATATGAACTAATTGAAGGGAATTTTCGCTTCCTGTGTTTCATTTGTTCTAAATGTTTGAAATGGTTAATAGAAGATGGAAACGGATTGGTAAGAAAGCACAAAATAAATGGGTAGCATTAAATGTTTATGCAGTATTTTATGTGAATTATTTCTGTTTAATTGTAAATTTGTCTCGTGCTGTGAAGGTAAATAGTGTGAAATCCTAAAACTAAAGATTTTATTCTCAAGATGTGTAACAAGCATTACAAATCTTGCCTAAGGCAGCAATTGCACTGAAATATTTCAAGTCTTCTTTGTTATTAATCCAAGCAAATAATTCTCGATTGCAGTTATGACTCATGACTAATAAAAGGGTTCTTCCTTGCTTCCTTACGGTACTGCCGTTACTTTTCGTAAAACGGTCAGAGGACGGTCTCAAATTAGTATATAAGTTATTGCTTAGATTGGCTACTCCAGTACTGCAACTCTGTAGGTGAAGGAAGTCGGACTGCCTCCTTTAATGAGATAAATACTGAGTGAAAATCACACTTCAGCATAAGTGAAACAGCAGATTGTGACCACATGTTTGTAGTATTTAAAGATAAATTATTTCTGCTATATTAACTAATCGGTCGAGTGTGGGCTTCTATATTCAAATTTTGCGAAAAGTCATTGAACAGTAGTGTACTAGACTCATTTCTCTTTACTTATTTTCTTTAAGTTAGTAATATTTTGAATAGTGTAAGGATACCATTATCATGGGTAGAGTGTGGTTTAAACTGAAGAAATTAATAAAGATATGAGGAATATTGGTTAAGAAACGAAGTAAAAATGGAACGCTTATTGGAAGATCGGTCTTGTGATCGTGAATTGTTACAAATAATTGTTGAACTTTCTAGAAAGATGTCATTATCTGATCTTGCAGTGATCCATCATCAGTCGTCAGCTGCTGTGATTAGGGAACTAAGAATGTAAGGAAGAATGAACAAATCATTCTTAGGAGTTAAACTCAGACTTTCTTTATAAATTATTGGAGTTTTTGCATGGAGTATGCATAAATAATGAGATCAATGCCAGTTTATGAGTGAAAGCCGGCAGTAAACGATTTTGGAAATTGAGCAACAAAGTGTTATTTGATTGCACAATTCCAACGTTTTCGATCAAAATCGTCATCTTATTGCTTCAGTGACAACCAAAGAACTAACTGATGAGTGGTAGCATGAAGTGATTTAAGTTTTGTGATGAGACAGAAAAGAATCTTGTCAAAATTTAATAAATTTCTGTTTAAAATAGCAACTCTCTACAAAGCAGGCTAAATTTGTTTAGTAATCTTATTTTAAAAACATAAAATTTTCATTATGCTGAAGTAAATACTGCTTACTTTCTACTTCCGAATGAGATTTGATATCCATTTTGAAGTGCTCCAAAGCATCAGTAAAAACGGTTTCTAACATAAATAGCAATATATAAGATTCTGATTTAATCCATGCCAAGCAGTCAAGGTGGTTTAAAAGCTCTAATCAAATGTTCAAGCCTAGATTACATCCGTCGCTTTCTTGACTGCCACTTATAACTCAAATCTATCAATGGCTGTTAAAAATAAAGGTCATGTATAAAGATGACGATGACCAAGTTGCTATAATGAATGAATTATCTAACACGTTCTGATTCTCAATTTGTTATCGAATACTGATGCATTGTCATGATCTCATAATAAAGATTTCAAAGAGAAGTTTGAAAGCAAGGAAATATTTTTAATGAATAAGATGAACGTTTAGTAATGATGAAAATGCGTTTAAATATGTAGATGATCATATGGCTGATTATATTTGCTGAATAATGTTGTTTAATAAATTAGCTGCAAAGAAGTTTCTCGTTAGTATCTTCACACTTTCAAGTATGATGCTAATCAACAACTTCCCTCGCTTCCTTTCAGTCAACATTAATTCCTTTTTGTCTGCTCTGTTATTCAATTAGGCAATAAACTTCTTTGCCTCAGATCATTACTTGACGCTTTGAACGTACTCATTTCTGCTCCATTTCATTTATTTTGTTACACTTTTGCAACTTTTGTTTGTGTTTGTTGTCACAAGATGTTCTGGCAACAAATGTTCTTCTTCACTTTCCGCTTCTGCCATCCAAAAATGGGATGGCATAGGAGAAATGGCATATTAACAGAAAGCAATCTGGATTTCTACTGCTACCTTGAAAATTTTCATCTATCTGCTTCGTCCTTTGTTGGCTCATTATATATTCATTTGAGAAATTACTCAGCATTTTGTTTTGATTGGTAATTTGTTAAAATCTCATGAGCAGTACTCTTAACTGATTTCGAAATTAATTGTGAACTGGCTAGTAGTAGCTATTAAATGCTGAGGCGAGATATAAGCTTGGAATACATACAAGGTAGAACGACATATCTTTGGTTTAAATGAAATAGGATACTGAAGTAGAGTTCACTAATACTAAAATGAAATCGGGTACACTAATATTCTTGATTATTATCAACTTTGCACACTACAACTTTATCCGCATATAAAGGGACCCAATTAGAAGCTACATCAGCAATAATATGAATTTATTACCAATATAAAGAGATATAGTTATTAGTCTAAGTTCTGATCATATATCATCCACATTTTCATCCATTCCAGTTGGGTTTTGCATAAAACTTAATATATCTCTTTATATTGGATGAAACTGTAGGCTATTTTCTTCATTGTAATGACAACAAAATAGCAGAAAAAATTTGCTTCTGCAAAGGAGAGAAGAATATATTAAGAGAAGGTGCTGTTATCAAAAAAATGAAAATCTTCCCATCTACTGATTGTAGCTAAACTACATCAAATCTTTAAACTAAATTATAGTTTGATGTGATTTTGAAGTTACAAATGGATTCATACTATATGAGTACATAATAATGAATTTTCGATTTTACTGATTTTTGACTTTTGTTCGTTCGTATCTTTTGCAGTTAAAATTGCATTTTGGAATCAAGCATGTTCATTAACCTGTTAAATTCTTTCCCATCGTCGAATTGTATTTCAGTTGCTCGAATGTTTTAGTCTTGGAGGAATCCGGAGATATTGGCGCATTCATTCCGTTATTCCTCTATGAGTTTTTATATCTTTTTTTCCATCCATCATCTAAAATTCTTCTTGTTTGTTCCTAACTGCTCTCACTTTTTTTTCAAAATTCAACAGTATCCTTTATGCTATACATATTTTATTTTATGATTGTACTTGTAAATGGCTTAACCAATGGTTTTCATGTAGCATCTCTAGCCATTCTGGTTTGCCGTTTTGCATTTACGTATTTGAACTACGATTTCAATCAGTTCTCGTTCTTTCATAAAATCTATTTCTTCCACAGTTCCTTCAGGAGAGACTAACGGTTGATTTCTGTAATAACTGAACATTAACTTTTCAGATCTCAGCATCTTTTTTTATCTCTTCCTGAAACATACTTTAATGACACAAGACAGTCACTTTATGACCATAGAAAATAAATATTTTACCAAGCAAGTAACTTCAACTTTAACTGATTCTTCGGATTTTCGACTGATATATCTCCTGGTCTGTCCTTCTTGCTTTTGAAATGACCTTGTTATTCTGATATCGAATCGCTTCTTACTATCTGAATCTTTTTTCTTTGATGATTGGAAAGTTTTTCTTTCCTCTTATCAAAAAACGGATTATCCCTTTATATCTTTTTAAAATAATCACCGATCACCAATGATCTCATTAAATGTTATCTCAGGAAGTCATCGTAGTTTGTTCGACTTGTTTTGTTTTGCTGAAATTAGCAAAAACTTCTTCTACCTTTTCTTCAAGCGTGTCAAATTTAATGATAACTTCTGCTTTTGTGAATAAATACGTCACTGCTTGTTCTTCGTCAGAAGTGGATGAAGATTCTTCCTCGCTTTGCTGTTGCTTAAAGACGGCTTTAATTCATTCATCCACTGTTTTGTTTTATACTATTCTTACGATTTTCGATCCCTTTCGTTTCTCTGTCTCTCTTTGCTAATTCTATTTCAACAAATGTTTATTAATTGAATTTCAATAATACCTATCTAGCACAGTCAAACCAGCTTCTTTCCTCTTTCTGTAAATTATTTTTTTGGTGCTCATCACCCTAAATTTCTCGACAACTCACTTCAAATTCACCAATTATATCAGTAAATTTTAGACTCTATCCATTTAGTTCAACGATGTGTTGTAATACGAGAAAATTTTATTTTTACAGTACAAGCAAGATATATGTAAATACATAATTCAAAAACAATCCGTTTTGCATTAATTGGCCATATCATAACTAGATCAAACTCTAAAATTTACTCACATATTATTTCGAAAATTGAGAACTTTGCCAACCATACATGACATTAATTTTTTGTTTTCACTAATAGTAGCGAATACACCTCATCCGACTGAACTTGATCAGATAGAGAATTGGAAGTACTAAAGGTTGTATGCGGTTTTATCCACCAAATTCAGGAATGAAGAAAGTACCTGAGGATAGCTTTCTCCCTATTCTCAATATTGTTATTAGAGTCCAAAAAATAGCAAATGAAGAAATATTTACATTATTGCTTTCCTAACTATGAAGAGAAATCTAAAGAGTATAAACTGTTGGGTGACATAAAGAGTAAGTGAAATGCTGACAAATTAGCAGATCTAATGAAGTTTTTAAAGTTCACATAATATAATGAAACTAAAACATGATTTCCCGCAAACTTAGAAATGTATATGCTCGTTGCCTTTGAATTAGAAAACAAAATGAGCACTTAATAATAATGGAAGTTTGATAAGTGAGACTTTTTCCTCTTCGAACGTATCGATTAAGGTAGCAGGATTGGATAAATATGATGGAGAAAAGTTGAGAAACAGCAACTTTAGGAGCAGCTGCATTTTCATTTAGGAGATGGATCAGATGTTGAGGTTGAGGCAACAAAGAGTACTATTTGTTTCCTTTTCTCTACTGCACCTTTTCGTTGTTCTACTACTTCATCCAGCCGTGTTTCCTGCAGTAATCCATATTTCCTTCTAAATCTCCATTATCGATGTTCTATGCTAAAAAATTTGCATAAGATGTGGTATTACCGTTTTAGAGGCTGTTGTGCAGTAGGAATAAATATGGTATAGTAGTAGCTAAATAACAGTTTCGTTTCTTTCTTCTCCTTCTCCCATCTTCCATTTGCTGATACAGCCCTTTACTTAATCGAAAAAGAGGGGGAAAAAGTGTGGTTAACGTTAGTAGTTTTCCTGGTCAATTTCCAAGCAGCTTCCACTGCCATCCTGAATCATCCATTTGCGCGCCCTTCAGCTCTTCCAGCTATTTCCCAAATTTCTGTCAAGTTGAAAAACGTCTTTTCAATATACTGCTTTTACTTGAGATTTTAATTCACATTACTTTCCATCATCCCATACTTTTTCATTCTCAGCTATCATGTTTGCTTATGCAATTTTGGTTCATTACGCTACAAAATTACAGTAGCTTTTGTCTAGAGTTCTGCCATTCATGATTGATTTCTTCCAGGTTTGTTTTCACTCAAAGGTGTAAACAGTAGTAATTCATTTTGCAGTCATATTTAATTACTACTATGAGTGTGTACAAAGTTAGCAACAACAAAAATTCGTAGTACTTTTTTGTTGATTCCGAAATGAAAGTGCTGTTCAGCAAATTTTTTCTTTCATTGTTTCTGGTTATAAAGACATACTACGAATTTTTAAGACATATTGGAAATATTGGATTTGATCTTCAGTTATCTCTTCTGACCTATACACCTTTTCATTATATAAGAAGCAAGTTACAAGTACAAATTGGATATGAAGCAGTAGCACTAAATGACGTACAGAATATACATGAGTCACAAACCGTATTCAGATGCTCTCAACCAGCAATGTTTATGATAATCTGTATCAAAGCGAATTATAAGTATTTTTACTGCAATTCATTTTCACCTTCAGTATAATGACGAAGCAAGTTGATACAAAACAGTAAGCTGGCATTTGGCAACATGCCATTGATAATTGTATGTGAATATAATTTAGTCTTTGAAATTTCTCCTCATCCTAGCAAGTAAAATTTTGCTTAAATATATGTAACAGAGCAAAATTTTGGACAACCAGTTTTTAGATAATGACACGTAATCTAGTCCACCATTTTCTCTCTGAACACTAATGTTTTATAATTTTATCGTTTTAAATTTCGAATTGTGATTTTTTAATTTCTAAGCTAAAATAGTCGCACAAAAATGTGGAGAATTTCCTTAAGATCTGTAGCGGCAACTATCTCTCATGACTAAATTATATTTAAAATCCCTTACGTATGTCATAAAAAAAGTCCTTCAGAAACAAGAAGAAATTAGCAACGATCTTTATTAGAAATTTATTGACAAAATTTTGTCAAAAAACTTGTGCTCCTTCGAAGTTAAAAAACAAAGGACTGAAGTGATACTGAAAAAATTCAAGAAATTTACACCATCTAATTAGAAGTCAAAATTTTTTAAATCAAAATAATTCCTTTACAACATTTATTAACCTTAAAAGTGAATCTTATAAACTATTGGTGATTAAAGAATACCAATTACTTTTTCATTTAATGGTTAAATATAATAAACTTTATATTGCGAAGTCTGATTGAAAACTAGCTTCTAAGTTTAAAACGAATTTATTTCGAAGTCCGCAGTAAAACAAAATCTTATGAATGCAGGTCATGGTTACTTTTAAAAGAATTGAATTTATTTATTTTTTTTATTATTTTTTTATCGTGAGCGAATTTTTACATATTTATTAGTATTTTTTATCTTCGATCTATTCTTAATCTCGTTTATAAAATATGATTATGATTAATAGAAGCTTATTTCTAATTTAATTTATTTAGTTCTTAAAAAGTTGTGATTTAGACCTTGCATTTATTAGGTTTATTTGGAAAGACAATTTTCTACATCTCAGTAGGTATTATTATGTTTGCCCTCAGTAATATTCTCACATTTTTATGCAATATTTTTCACTAGTGTCATATTTTTCAGTCATGAGATCATGATAGACAAATCTTAGGGTATTGAAGAACGAGGACCTTCAACCTCTTTTATTATTCTCAGTCGGTAATAAAATGTAGATTCAATTATCAGGGACTGGTATGATTAAGTCAAGAATGTTAACAACCATGTGTAGTTATTTCGGCATAAAGGATGGTATTTCAAGGAAATTGTTTGATTCCATGTTCAGTTATCTCAATATGAAAAATGTTATCTGAAAGAAATGAATTGAGTCCGGTTAAACTACAAAATTTCCGGTTTTTTCTTCTACTCTGTTCCCTTGCATTGTTCTCTCACTTTTCTGTGACTTTATTGTCACTGTGACAAGCAAGATAGGGTGTAATTTTAATGTGATTTTCACGCCGTTCTTTCATCTTTTTTATGAAGTAAAACTCATTACAATTATTATTATAGCTTGAGCCTTATCTTTCAACTCATGATTTCTCACATCCTTTTTTTTACTTTTGGTATTTGATGTAATTCTGTTCACAATCCTTTGCTGCAGTTGTTAAGATGTTTTTGACTTTCTATCAATGAATAATCACATAAGTATAGTCTATTATGAATAGAATTAAGAACTATGTAAACAGAATAGGCTTGTGCAAGTCATTTCTAATGAAAAGACAGGTATAACAGTCATTATTGGAAAAATTGTCAAGTGAAGATAACTCTGGCAGTTGATAATATATTAACGATTGTACATTACTATGCTCTTAGATATGAAAATAAACGATTTTCGTGATTAAGAGCTAGGGAAAAATGTCTTGCTACTGAGAAGTCATATTATAACTGTCACCGTTGTTGAGTAATGCTCCTCATTTTATTTGATCATCCTAAAGTTTCAATTATCAATATCATTTTCTTGTCGTCTTGCAGTTGAAGAACGAAATGTGTTTATATGTAGTAATAGTTGAGAAAATGTTGTAACAAAGTTGATTTCCGATTAAGGTCATGCATTCATTTCTCAACACGCATCTTTCCTCTCTCAGTTTCTACAGAAGAAGAGTGAATTGTTGAAATGGAGAAAGAGTAAGTTACTGGCAGATACTTTATGCACAATAAACGTTTTCCCTCCCTCCTACTGCATCCTTTTACCTTTGGAAGAATCCTTTAACGATAAACCATCTCTCCAAGATTAGTCAGATTTGTCTTGTCTTGCGTTTCTCTCTCGGCCTTGAAGATAGTCAGTACTGGCACTTGTCATCAATCTCCTTACTCGTTTTATTCGTGGAATGGCCACCAGTAACAACTCCAGGACCTGTAACGCACAATCATTATTCTTTCCTCCGTTTTTACCTCTTCAAGGACAAGGGCTAACGGTGCGCTAATGTCCACTCCCTCATCTGTAAGGAAATGTACCAGAGTCTTTCTTCTCATAAGGTGGCACATGACACACATACAAGTTATTTCCGTTCTCTCTGTTCTTACCAATATTCATTAAACTTCACTCCCAACACATGCACATTTGTGTTTTCCTCGATTTTTGCATGAAAAATGTTCAACTTCTTTTTTCATGATAATCAGCCATAACATCGTACTTCTGTTACTTCAACTCTCTTGTAATTGTGCTCATTCTTTCTGCCTCCACTTACACTGAACATCGTTTCTTAGTTTTTTTTCTTTGGTAATTCTGATCATCCCATGTTCGCTTAAGCAGACAGAGTTCCACTATATATCTCAGGCGGTTAATAAGAAGAAATGACCAACTCTATGTATTTACAGTGTGCAGTCAATCTTTCTCTTTACAGGCACTGCAACCTCTGACTGTTCTAATTTGATCTTTCTTTAATCATCAAAGGATGAAATTTTCTAATAATTAGAATATCACCTCGTATTAACGTCTATACGATGTAATTATTTAGGCAGGTAACTTCGTAATTAAAGTTACGACAACAGTTGCATCATACTTTGAGTGTTACATGTACAGGCAATGATATTATCTACCTCTTATGCTCGTTTTCTTAGCCAATGCAAAGTAAGGAATAAATAGAAAAATATCATCAGAAAAGTTGTTGGTAGTGATTACTGGAGTGCTAAAGCTAATTTGCAACTCCAGTACACAACTATGATTTAAGAAACAACTCACACTCATTCAATCTTTTCTTTCCTTATGTCTCCTTGAAGTGAGTTCAGCAGCACTGTGTATTATTCCTTTCTCTCTTAAACTATTTGGTCTTCAGTAGAAGAAAGTAGACTAGCTGAAACTGAGATAGTTGCTCCTCTGATAAAACTACATGATGATAATAATGGCATTTAGAAAGATGACTGATAAGAGTTGTGGTTTTCCACACCGTTGAACTTTGGAAAAGCGTCAAGTATAGTTAGCTAGCAGCTACATGTTCTCTGTCGACTTCTTTTCTTTTGATCGATCGCTAATTGATTACCCTGATTTTTCTTTTAACCGATCAAAATGAAGCTTAGCAAAAATGTCTCACTAGTTTTTCTCACTCATTTTTATTTTCCAATAAAGTCATTTTTGACGTCAAGCAAAGAAGCTGTGAGGGAGGTTAACCACAGCAACTTTTTGTGTGGTTGGTTCCTTCGCATCGGTAGCTCTGACGACAATCACTATTTTCCAAGATTCAACTTTCTCCAGAATCATTTCTCTGATACTTATAATCTATCTAGTCAACAAATCAATTCTAAACTCTGAAGACGAACAAGTATTATCTTTAAATTGTTTGAAAGCTAAAGGTAGCATAATAATTGATTTTATTAGTTATCAATGTGAACTGTGTAATACAGATTTTCTGATGACAACTCCATAGATGCATTTGTCGAAAATGTTTGCTGTGACTGAGATGTAACTTGCAATGAGCAAAAGTTGCTGAGGAATTGTAAAAAAACAAAAAAGACATATCAAGCAAGTGTTCCGTGGACAGATTTTGTAAAGAGATGTGTGAAACGTGGAGAAAGGTCATTCATTTCAATCGAACCAGTTCTTATTCTGGTAGTTCAAATTTTTCGTTTTTTACAGAAGAAAGGAAAAAGTGGCGAATGCGGCTATTGTTTGATCTCAAATTTTCACACTTAACAGCCCATAGGAAATGCATTTATTATCGAAGACACTATCGAACATTGCGCATAATAATAATTACTGTTGTCCACATACCATCACCTTCGTTTACTTTGCTGTATTAGTTCTCCTCTGCTTTCCGTTCATTTGAAGATTGAATTGGATGCTGCAAAAAAATTGTTCAGTTCTTGAATATCATGTGGAACGATCGCTGTATAGTGCATGGCTTAGGGAACTAGTATTAATTACAAATAAAATGGGTATTTCATTTTCTTGAGCTTCATAATGCGATCACATCTTATCAAAGATAAAAAATAAAGTTGTATTGTTATTTATGCTTAGATTAATGTGTGAACTCACGTGACTCATTATCTTGAGTTATTACTGATCACTTTATTTGTTCTGCTGCTATACCACAGCCAGATTCCAGAAGTTTCAAGATTATTAAGCAGTAAATGGACAGATTGCAATTCTGTATATGTCACGTATGTCATTTGGAGATTAGACATTTGACACTTAATTTCTCCATACCATTCCCTAGTGGTTCAGAAATATAACCATTGCCAGAAACTTTGCAGGCATCATTTTCGTTGTTCAGTTTCTCTCTCCGTACGTGTTTGTTTCACTTTTTCATTCTTCTGACATGAACATTTTTCGAGCAACTTTCCATGCTTCGATTTTCCTTTTCCATTCACACTGGAAATCTGGATAATAGTAATCCTTCATTGTATATATTGCCAGGTTTTTATTGCATTTATTTCTCAGATTAACTGCAATTAGTTTTGATTGTATTGGTAGCTAGCTTAGTCTTATAATCTGTGTGAGAGCAATTGATGGAAGATAGGAGAGGGAGCAAACAAGAGCAGTAGGTAGCAATGGCTTGTTTCTCATCTAAGATCTCGGGTTTAGCATAATCAGTGGAAACAGCTGATACCACTTTCCTTCCAAGATGAGCCCTTTCTCTTCTGTTGTAAAGAACGATGTCTGCAGACAGGTAGATGGGATGAGCGTAGGTGTTGTTTGGAGATAGAATCTGGTAAAGTGGAAAGCGTGCCAAAGAGATGACTGGGTAGGCTGCGTGTTTGATGCTCCCACGTGAACTGCTTGATTCTTGCTGTCCTCGTACCGCCTCCCTTATCATTCCCTGCACCGTTCCTGTCAATACTCTCAATTATTCCCTTCCACACTTTTCCTTGTAAGGTTGCCTAAAACAATGCAGTTAACTTTCCCGTTTATGTTATAGTTCATATAAATTCTAACCATTCTTACCTTGGATTTTCCATGCTTACAACACTGATTTCTGCCAATAGTGACTATGTTTATTTATTTAGTATTTAATTCCTCTTATTCCTTCTTTATTCAAATTCTGCTTGGGCAGGTGTTTTCCGTATAGTTTCAGATATGATTTTTTTTTCATTAGTTGTGATGCCTCTTTGCTATAATATAGGAAATGCTAGTAATTTGTGTATCTCCATTGATATCAATTCTAACCATTCACTAATGTGGATGTTCAGTCTGATAGCCATTTCTGAAATTTGTGTATCTTCTTTGATTTGTTCATCCGAAAGTAGACAAAGTTTTCTTATACATCGCAAATATCATTTCAAGGTCAAATTGTCAACCTTCTTTTACACAGTTATCATGATCTTCATTTCCGTAATATTGATTTACCTTATAGTACCTGTGTAAGAAACGTTCATTATTCTGTTTTATTTGATATTGTTGGACTGAATGAATAACAAAAATATGCTTCATTGCATTTTACCTTGATAATCATATGACTGGAATGAGATTGCATATGCTGCTAGAATTAAATTGGGAACTAAATCATGATGCACTTGAAATGTTCATTGGCAAGTTTGAATCATAAGTGATTACTGTTAGAAGGACAGTTTTGCATTTGTAGAGATTCTTGGAAGCTGATATGATCGCTGCATTTATTCAACACTCATAACTTTATCCTTCTTCCCTCAGGACGTTCGTCATTTTTTGCTGCTACACATGTTACGTCAAAATATCTATCAATGTGCAGTTGATGAATGCTGTTTCTTGCTCACACTTTCTTTGCTGGGAGAAAGAATAAAGCAAACCATCTTTTGAATTTAAATGTCTTTTATATATTATTGTTTGTGTATGAACAGATCTTTCTATATGAAGGTGTATGTCTCTGTGCACGCATGTGTGCATGTACATGTTTATGTTTCTTCTTTTCCACTTTCTTGGAATGCTGAACTATGAATACGGAACTGATGATGTTTTTTCTTTTGTTTTTTTAGTTTAAAGGAAATTGCTGCCCCATTGAAAACTTACTTTTCCTATTCTTTTTCAACATGCGCTGTGGAAACTATGTAAATTGTCAACTTGACATTCAGAACACATATTTGTTTGCCAGCACATCTTTACGTCAACGTTGTGTATCGCCATCGCAAAGATTTATCTCCTTCATTCATCTCTTTTCAGATCTTGAAGATTGTTAATTTATTAATAAGTTTTTTGAACAGACTATTTGAAAGTCGGTCATAAGTGCTCAGCCTTTAGCACTAGAAGAAAATTATGCATGGTTGAATTTTCAAGTATTAGCACTGTTTTTGAAAATTTATCATCAACGCATTCTCATTATGTTTGGAATGGTAGAATTAATGTTTTGAATCTTTTAACTCTTACTTCAAGTTGTGCACTACGCTTATTTAATATTGCTGCTAGCTTTTTCTCTTGTACGAGAAATAATGTTATTAAAATTCCTACTAGTGCCTACACGACGGTACTTTGTTTTAATTTATGGGAAAGGATCCAAAGTGTTGTTCTTGGAGGATACGCATGAAATTTTTTTTGTCTTTGTTTCTCTAAACTGTTGTTTTTTCCATTTCTTATTTTAAAAAAAATTTTAAAAATGGGGGAAGCTCAATCTTTGTCGAGTGGCAGCAGTTTG
This sequence comes from Thelazia callipaeda, assembly GCA_900618365.1. Taxonomy (NCBI): domain Eukaryota; kingdom Metazoa; phylum Nematoda; class Chromadorea; order Rhabditida; family Thelaziidae; genus Thelazia; species Thelazia callipaeda. The sequence goes on along the minus strand of UYYF01004279.1, from coordinate 62,387 downwards.
CGCATTTTACATGAAGAGACTAGTGAAAAGAATTTAGGATTAGGTAGTTAGGTACTGTGGTAGCTATAAAATAATAGCGAACTTGATGGCTGCTTACTGTCGAAGACAAATCTTCATTAGTAACCACGCACTGCCATCATATTACTCACTCATTCATCAGCAACAGTTGGTAGATTCCTTCTCTCAGAGTAAATTTTACTTTGAGTTCAGTAACTAACTAACTGGCTTTAATACTGTAAAAAGCAGAATATGCGAAGCATTGATTGAACAAATAGCGTGAAAAATCCTAGTGAAACGTTGATGCAGAGCATTGGAAAGTTTGCTGTATTTATTTTCAAGCAAACTCGTCACTGACGATATCACGCGTCAAGATTTCACTTTATAACTATGAGTGAGCATGATAAATTATTGTTAGCGCCTAATGAATATGCATCATAACTTTTTCCTTCAAAATTCGATGTTTTAGAATCGATTTGAAGAAAGACAACAAGCTAAAACAATGAAGGTATTTTGAAAGCAAAAAGTTTATAAAACATGCATCATTTAGAAGGAAAGAAAAGGGTTATTCCAAACTGTTAATTTTATTTCTCCTCTGTATTAATGAAAATTATCTATATGTGAGACCCTTCACTTTTTTTTTGTAATTGCGTAATTTGTCTTGAGGATTAGTTTGTTACCTGCAAATGAAAGGTATGTAATTTGTCAAAGATCAATGTAGATACTATGTTTGTTTCAAGGTTAGAGAAAAATGGGAAATTACGGGATGACATATTCTTTCCTTAGAATTTGTGAAATATTCTTTTCTTAGAATTGATCCTTAGAACTGGTGAGAACAGTTATGCTATTTTCTGCAGAAATTGTGTTTACTAATCAACTTTTATGTGTAGTTAAAAGCAACAAGTATAATTATCACCTTCTTTTGATGTAACATTTCATTTATTACTTTTTAAATTTCAATACCCTTCTACATCATTCCCTTTATTATATATGCATACTTGAATTATTACTCCGGTGTCAAAATTATTATTTTTGGTACTGAAATAAATGCAGTGCGGTTTTCAGTTTATTAGAGGTAAAAAAAAAAATCACACATGTGATACTCGTTCTCGCTCCATATGCATCTGTTGTAAATTGAATGGAACAGTATTTCAGAAACCGTAGTAAAGGTGGATGTGTGAAAGCGACTTACACACATCCTCTCCAACATTACGGAAAAAGAAAGGAGGAAGTGCACGTTTTCTCAACTTAGCACATGCATTCTTCCGCTACCTGCAGGCAAGCATACGTGTTGCTGAAGAGAATCGATGAGTGAGTAATAAAATGAACCGAAGAATGTGACGTAAGTTTCGCCATTCAATGAATTAGCATTTACTATGATATTTCTGCTTTTCACTCTTACCAGTTCACGCTATTTATGGTTAATTGAGAGCAGAAGAAGAAGGTACGTTGAAACCAGCTTCTGTTTCTACCGCTATTCTTTTACTTCTTTCTACTGCCATTTGCTCATGGCACACATATAATCACTGATTTATTACGCTTTATGATTTGTACAAGTGAACTTTAGGTTGGCCTCTACTTCGGTAGTACTGTATTCATTCACATACTTTTTTGTTATTCGTTCCTGAATTACACTATTTTGCTTTTTCTTTCAGCTTTTTACTGAAATGTTTCCGGAGTGACCCACAAGCAGTCTGTATTATATATTGACTCACTTTGCATAATTGGATCCTTACTCGTTTCCCTTCCTTTGATATCAGTCGACCAACAAGTTGAATTTTATCATACAGCCTGTAATATTTTTTCCCTCACTGATATGGAAATTCAGCTGCAAGTGCCTGTTGCTTTTTCCCTTATCCTTTATTCCTGAAGTCATTAAGGGTTTCTTCGTTTAGTATTGCTTTCAACACAGATCGTTCCTTTTTTGCAACCCATAAGAAATAAGTAGTTTCCAATCACATCAGTGCCTAATATTTGCACCAACTTATTATTTTTCGAGTCAGACACCTTCAAACACTTACTGTTATGAGAGGAAAATGGTGAAAAGAATTAAAAGTTGAGTAATTTGCGGATTATGCAAAAGTTATTAATTTTTTCTCATAAAAATCACTTGCATCCATCAACTTTTGAACTGTTCTACTAAATATAAAATTGAAAACGAGTAATGCATTGAGTGAAAAGAACAAAGAAGAGTTTGCAAATCATTTTCCAACAAGATCTTAAACTTAATAATTTACTGTATTAAAAATAACTTCGTCCCGTACACAAAAACATGTTTGCAGCAGTAGGAAACTTGTTAACAGCGTTCGCCATCACAGTTTTCAGATTAATGTATACTAATTAAAATATTTGCTTAGAGATCATTGCTGTAAATTGCCAGAGAAAGAAAAGTTTAGTAAGAATGAGTGAAACAACTGCGAGAAATAACTTTTGTTTCTGATCACTTGAATAAACCAAATACATTGAATACCAGGTATTTGCATGTTGTTCGCTACACATAATATATTTCTAGTTTGAGAATATCCCAGCAAAAAACCAAATAACTTACTTTTTTGATGTTGTAGCACTTGTTTATTTGCGTTATTTTGTTATATTTTGATGATGAAAAGCTAATCACCTTCATCGTGTTTGTCCTGTAAACACTTGTTTTTGTGCTGTCCAACTCTTACATCATAACTGTTTATTCCTTTCTAGAAATACCGTCCACTCAATCTTTGTAATAAGGTTTTACATGGTTTGTGGTGTGAAAGATATGATGTCCGGTAAGTTTCATATATTTTTACATGTTCATCGTTTGTTTCGAACTACTCAGACAAACGCATCTGTTCTGCAAATACAATACTTATTCATCTTCCAATTGTTTTGGCTTTTTAATAATGGGCATTCATTTAGTGTTTATTATGATTAATTTGCTCTTATTATTCATCAATATTTCTTATATTCCGCATATATTTTTTGAAAGTCAACAAGATAACGTTTTCATTTTCACTGTACAGTGTTTGCTCCTTGGATACTGTGATTTGAAAACATTACTTTTTTATGCCAAATACTAAGATATCATTCTTGTAATTTTAGCTCTTTACTTCCTTTTTTGCAGCTTCTCTTTTTTCATTCCATTAGTTCTCTTATCTGTTTATTTTTTTGGAAGACGTTCCTCAAACTAGTCAAGTCTTGTATCATTTCTTATGACTATCAAAACTTCCTATGCTAATAAGCATTAGTAGTAGGATCAAAGAATAAGTCTTGATCTTTTTGGTTAGGTTGTTGCAGATATCACTCTTTGAATTAATCTTGTTCCTATTGTGGAAATGCAATGAACGATAGTATTATGCATTTGAAATTAGTGCATGGCGGTTAGAGTATCAGGAAGAATACATTATTTTGCTACCAAATGTCAGTTTTTATCTAGGTGAAAGTATGCTACCAGGTAAGTGGTATTGATTGTTACGGTTTAGTTTCAGCACTCAGTAGTTCATATTACCTATTTAACAAACTTTAGTCAGAAAATCGTAAACTAAAGACTATTTGAAAATACTGATTTGTGAGGTTCGTGTAAACTGCAAAGAACGAAGATATTGCAAATCATTTTCCAACGAGATCTTAAACTTAGTAATTTACTGTATAGATAATAACTTCAATCCGTACACAAAAAGCCATAACTGGTGATCATCCATAATACTTGCGAAGATTAAGAAGATTTATTGATTACTGCTTAAGATGATTGGAGAAAAGTTATGAACAACTGCTTCGCATATGCAGGGTGTTTTTTCATGCGAATATTTTTATTCTGTTTAGTCGTTGCAGTGTTATCTGTGCTCTGTTTTATACATATGTCTGACATACTGGATTAATTTATTAGCAAAGAACGTAGGGCGTGTATGCGTCAAACCAAAAAAGTATTTGAAAATACTGAAACATTGGGTAATTTCAGTGTAGAGGTGCAGTAATCTGGCGGTTAGTGGTGCGATTTCCAGAACAAAGCCAAGCAGTTTCTGGACTTAATTTCATGTGTAGAAGAAACAGCGTAGAGCGGTGCAAAAGTCGCTCACTGCAACCGCAATCCTGTTACATTCAACTGCCATATCCTCTTATAGCAGCCAAGCTCGTCCTGCAGGTCTCACGTTTAGCTGTGGGGTGAATAGTAGAAGCTGTAGCAGCAATAGCCGAAGCAGTTCCACCCGAAGTCCAGTCACATCTCTACCAGTAATGGGTCTGGATCAGGGTATAACGATTGACGGAAAATCATCTCTGGTCACATTTCCTGTGATGGAACAAGCAGCTGCAGTTACAGTCAATGTTACACATGAAAGCTGCGACAGCGAACGATCTACTCCGAAGGATGTCAAAAATGGATTACAGCGTCCATCGAGCAATTCACATACAATAACTACTGCAGACTCTAATATCACTTTGTGGCAATTTCTTCTAGAGTTGTTACTCAAAGGAGAACATGCAGATTTGATACAATGGACAAATCAACAAGGGGAATTTAAGGTAACCAATCTTTTTAAATAATTTCATCAAATCTTTTTATATCACGTTGATTGACGTTTCCTTTTGATATCACGCTGATTGACATTTCCTTTCCAAGATAGTTGATAGGCATCATCTGCTATTAAAGTTTTATAGGCAACATGATAGTTTTATGGGCATCATCAAGCTCTTCGAATTTTATTAATTTTAAGGAAGACCAAGATTTGCAATAAAAAACCAAGATTAAATGAATTGGATCAAGAATTATTTTGCATATGTAATGAGGTGGACAGGATAATATGCCTCTGAGAAAAGAAGTAAAAGTACAGTGTATTGAGCATAGGACTATTCATACAAGCAGTAAATCGTAAATATTTGCTTCGGTTTAGAGTAGTTCACAAGGAGAGGAAGGGTGTAGACGTGAGATGGGAACGGGACGATATGATTGATAGGCAGTGGAGAAGCTCGTTCTAGACAGATGGTTGCCACTTTTTCGATATTATCCTTTGCAGCTACTGGATGCAGAAGCCGTTGCTCGACTGTGGGGACAACGAAAAGGCAAACCACACATGAATTACGATAAGTTATCGCGTGCACTGAGATATTACTACGATAAGAATATCATCAAAAAGGTAATTGAGCATGTTTATCGACTCTTCCCACGGATAATGTCTTCAGCCATTGTATGTGATTCCAGACACTCGTTTTGATTTTTCTGGCTTTAAACGCTGTGCATGGTTTATTAAGGCATGTAGAAACCACAAATAAATGATCGTTGCGGTCATTTTGCTTTGCTAGTTTTAAAACATCTTGCTATGGAGAACGTAAATGGACTGCGGAAGAACTAATGAAATGAGAGAATGCAAATGCTGGAGACATCTTTCGGAATAACGTGAAATTTGGAAATCGTCATGAGTGATTACTCCTTTGGTATCTAAGGAATTGTTTCCACGTTTTTTGCATATAAGATCTGTTGCAGGTAATTGGGCAGAAGTTTGTGTATCGATTCGTAACGTTTCCAGAAGGATGTACTCCAGATGGTTTACAGTGCGCAATCGCACGAGATGTTGATAATGTACTAACAGACTGCCCTACTGCAGGTTTACTTTTTGTTCTTGATGTTTGTAACTAGTTTTATACCTGTGAATTGTTTGAGTAAAATTTCTTTTTTTGCATACCCTGTTGCACAGCATTTATGCTTACATCAGATTTAGCCGAATGCCATGGGATGACACGAAGCAGTAGTACGCCAAAGGTTGCTGCTCCATCTTCAGCGATTACAACTTCCAATGCTAATGATACTCAAACTATTTGTAATCCTAATATGCATGCGTCACCTTCCACTAGGTAATTTTTTCCATTGTTGGTTCCTATAACAACACCATTT
>UYYF01004279.1:0-56506 GCA_900618365.1 Thelazia callipaeda | reverse complement strand
TTTTTTTTTTTTTTTTTTGCATGAGCAGATGGAATAATGAGTACATTGCGCTTTTAACTTTATGGCTACTTTATTCCAGTACCAAAAATATAGAGAATAACGGAGGATTGGATGGTGCTACAGTCAGCGTATTTACTCCTGTGAATGCTGGAAATTCATGTTTGAAGGTCATGAACTCCACAACAGCAACAGCAGTCGATTATCAGGCTATACCTTCTACTAGTAATCAGTGTTCATTGAGCGGCACATCAGGACACTGTTCGCCACAAAACTCGTTCCAGAATACTAATAATAGTGATATTGGATTAATATGTAGGAAGCGCAAGACTCCGATGTTCACTTGTAGCACTCCTGAAACAGTCACCACAATAACACCTTCATCTTCGACAGTTACATCTTCCACTGTCCCTCTAGCTAAATCGCTATCATATCCATCGAATCCTTCGGCAACGATAACAGAGAGTCGAAATGGAACTCAGATACCTTCTTTGAAGCGAGTTAAACCACGTCCCCTAAATCTTACTGCTACAGCCGCATTTTCAAATGGATCAGATCTTTCATCTTGTACGTCGTCCAACAGCAACCTGCTGGCACCTTCACCTTTCTTTCTTCACAACAATACAGGTAATGCGTACACAAACACGTCACCATTAGTGACACAATTCAGCCAGCTTTACGCAGCTGCTTCACTTTCTGCTGGTTTATGTCCTACGAGTCCTTTCGCATCGTTACTTACAACGGCTGCGGTAAGTCCGATGCTAGGAGCCATAGGATCACCTATGGCTGCAGCTGCGACATCAAAATTGACTCCAACAGCTGCTGGCTTGCAGCAACCGATCTTTCAATTTCCACCAAATCCCTCACACATGGCCGCGATGGCTACTGCAGCTATGATGTCTCCGTTGATGCCTTTCCTGGGTGCTGCTATGAACTTGAATGGTAATACTTGTCCCGCCTACGGCCGCAACAGTTTCGTTAGTCGAAGTCCGGAAAGCTTAAAAACACCCGTCGTGCCGTTTCCCAAGGATTTCTAACCAATTTCAGTTTTCTACATCGTTTCTTTGTTGATTTCTTCTTTCGGTTTCTTTCCCTTACTCAGGAATCATTATGAAATAATCACCACACTTCATTATGCAACACAAGAAATTTATTGAATCTCTGGCTAACAGTATCTTACCAGTTAATTTATCAATTGTCCATGAGTTTGTTAGTCAGGCAGAAGTATTTCTTTACGTTGGTTATTTCCATATCTTATATTGTTCTAGAATAATTTTTTATCGTACTTTTAAGATGATTAATTATGTCGGGCCTAGTGTGACTTCTCGTTACTGTTACGACAATAAGATTTCAATTTTTCAGCGTCCATTTATGGGAACCTTTATATGTTACCGTACATGAGTTGTTTAATAACTGTTCTCGTTGATATTTTCAGTATCACTTGGAGTCGAATGTTCGAAAACACATTCTAAGCATAAAGCATAAAGCTTAGAATGTGTTTTTCGAACATTCGACTCCAAGTGTTTCTACACTTTCTTGCTTTATCTTCTTAGTGATAAGAAGAAGCAAACCTTGTTTAAAAATTGTTCAGCACGTAGACTGCATTCATAATTTCGTCTTTCAAAAAGATTTCGGTATCTAATTTATCAGAAAGAGAAGTAAAATTGAGATCTGTAAGAGATGTTGTCAGTGGTGGAAGAGACTGAGTTCAATTCAAGTTATTTGAAGTTCCTTTGAATGTTTTCTCTTCTCTAGCCTTCTTGTATATAATGGTAAATAAGATGTCTTTAAACACAACAGTGCCTGGAATTCTTTAGAGGCCTCTGTTTATGATGTATCTTTCGACAATTTTCTTGATATTTCATTTTCAGCGTTGCCTTATGCCATAAAACTATTGACTATTATGATGGCGCTCCAGTGGGTCTGTTACATGTTTTTCCATTCTATCTCTCTTTCACATGAAGTTCATAACAAATTTTTATATTTCTGGTGTCATATTTCGATTACAATTTTGTTAGCAGAATAATGTTCGCATACTGTATTAAACTGAAACCTATATCGTATGGGGGTTGTAGCATCGAATTTAATTTTACCAAAATGGTGACCCTTAAGCGCAGAAATGGCTTCAAGACTACTGGCAGAGTGAGCCTCTTCGTGGTAAATTTCATGTATCGTTTGCGTTTGCGTATTTCTTTGCAAAACACAATAGCGACGTTGTGTACTGCTGGATCACATAGGACTTGCCTTTCTATTCCATTTAGGGTATCTGTTTTTTGAATCATGTTTGAATACGAAAGCATATTTCTTGCCAAGTTGCCATATATTTTTGTTGCCACTGTTGCTTTATCGCAATGTTTTAAATAAATTTATGAATAGAAACAAGTGTTGTTCGCAAGCAAAATTGGTGTTACAGTGTAGTTACAATGCCAAACATAATACGTACAAAAGCTAGATAACTATCGGATGTGGTGGTGAAGGTCCAAACTGGATTAGTATAATTGAGCTGTTGAAAAGAATATATATATATATATGTACATGTATACATGTATAGATCTTCGTTTGTTTTACTCCCTCTCAGGTCGATAGCAGAAGGAGTATTAATAGACGAGGGGTCAGCAGGAATGAGATGCTGAGAAGTGGTAGAATTGATGGGAATAACCATTACTATCCCCATCGACCTTTTGACCAAATAGTCATCGCTCGTCGACCGATATGTATCGCTGCGGGCTAGTTTTGCCTTTCTGATTTTAGTAAATGGAGAGGGCTGGTAGGATTTGCTTAGTAGGCTAAGCCATTGTTTTCTGTAAATCTACGATCTAAAGAGTGACTTCTCTATTTACTCTGCTTCAGTTTGAACGCAAAGTTGTTTTTGGCAGTTCATTTTACTAGCACGGCAAACAAGCAAACCAGCTCCGCAAAGTCAAGTCATTAAATAGTGAATGTTCCTGGAACGAAGTTCCTGTGCTGGTAGCTATGGCTGTAGATCAGTATTCACTGGGAATCATTCTTGACCATGATATATGAAATGACTGTTGGCAGAGTCGTTTAGTGTATCATGGACAAGAATGTTGATCACAAAGGACTGATGCTAGAATAAAATTTATTAAGTCCACCGTAGCATCTGTAATGTACTGATTACCGTCATCATATATATTTGAACCCTTTTCTTTGGGTTTTAGTGTGCTTCAAGTGAGCTACATAAGTTTACATCATTTCCTATTTGTTTGACATGCATGTACACAAATAGCGGAAGTTAACTCATCTAATAAAAGTCACAAATTTTCTGATTAAAATTTGGTAAGAAACAACTATTTCTGATGACGATCATAAAGTTAGTTGTTAGATTGTATTAAATTGTATAATTATCGTAGTCTGAAGTAATGATATTGCTCTTCACTCGACTAGTAATCCATCATCTCACAGATGTCATTCACTTGTTTAACTGGCACTCCCACGCTGTTAATCAGAGTCTTCTGAATACATCTTATTGCATTACAATTAGCAAAACATGAAAATTGTGACTTTTCTTTAAAATCATATATGAAATTGCCTCAACACCTCTGCTTTTATATGCTCACGATAGTCAATAAGGAGAATAAGTTTAGTGCAGTGTAGCAGTCACGATAAGGAAAGTGACCAATTTAAATTGCAGACAATACTTTGTTGAATTAATGCCAATTATAACTATAATAATTACAAGCGACTAATAAAAAGTTATATCGAACAAGATGGATCAATCTATTATCTATCTATGCATTTATGTATGTATCTATTTATTTATCTATCTGCCTATTTATCTATCCATCCATCTATCTATCTAATCTATCAAACTATTTATTTATATATTTACCTATTCACCTATCTACCACCTCCTACATATATAAGCATAGAGAGTAACGAGTTCAAACTGCATGAACAGAACTAAAAAATTTGCGGATGGATTTCTTCAAAGATCTGCTTGATTTCATAAGTAGTGGAAAATAAAGAGCGAGTAGTAGTAGTTAGTAGCAATATAGTAGTACTAGTAGCAGTAGTAACTGGCACTTCAAGGTTGGTTGTGTTCTTTGACTTTTGTTTATGTAAATAGTTCGTTATGGAAGGAATTTAATGCGTAGTTTTCATCAATAAATATGGAAGCAGTGTTTACGAAAACTGATTAGGAGTAAGATCACGTGATCTGGGCGTTGCTTCTGTTACTCTCAGCCGTCAAATATGTAGCCATCTACACTTCACCTTTTGTGATGTTTGCTCCATTCTCACGCTGTTTATCTTTGATCCCTGCTATGTGTGTGCTTTTTTCTTATCAAGTGATGACTGCTTATTTAGAACTCATTCATGTCAGTATTTTGCGCACCAGTCTTTGTACATCATTTCAGGAAAATGAATTTTATATGCTTTCAGTTTGTTCACAATTATCCAAAAATTTTGAATACGATGAAATTTTATTAATACTTGTATTCTAAGTATGTGTAATCATAGTGCTCGTTGAGCATTTAGATCAGCCAACATTTACGTGTACGTAAACTATGAGTCTTCGCTGAATTATGCAATGATGTTAAATAATCAGCTGTGCTGATCAAGTTGTGGTAGTACACTCATGATGTCGACAGGCAGCCGTTTCCTTGTTTTCGTCAATTGCTCATAGTAGTAATACACATCCTGCATTTTGCACTTGCAAATTGTATGTCAATCAGCAATCAATAAGTAAATCTGGAAGTATTGATCTGTACTTTGATATAGATTTTCGATTGCACTTAGTAGTGACAAGAGTGTACTGCTTGAGTTCAGCTGCCATTTTTGTATACACTCATCAAAGTGCCCATCGATTAGTAGTCGGAGGTCAAGTTGCGACAGAAAGTTATGTTGGATGACGTAAAGCTATAATCTGTATCATGTTTCTCTTACATTACTTACACTCTTTCCATTTATTGGCTTTTACCAGTATCGACTTTAAAAGATTTATGCCACAGCAAACATTACTGAAAACTTAAACATGTTACCACAAGTACATTATCCATTCTGCAGTTATGGTTATCTTCGATGAAAGCAAATTGAAATGTTCGTAGAAAACTAATTTCTTTCTATTATGCATATTTTTGTCACACTTTTTCAGGTCATTTATTGACACGTTATTTATTATCAGTTGAAGTTGACGCACCAGTTGACGTGACTACTATGCATCATGAGTGGGTGGTGTTTATTGACTGTGCTTAAGGGTTTGTCGTGTTCAGCTGCACGAAACTATGTGGATAGTGCGTGAAACTTTGCAGTTTCCTCTCCCAACTAGTTTGGTTAAGTACTAAACGACAACAATTGCTCTAATCTCTCGTTCAGTGTTTCTTTGTGCCTGCCTGCTCATATGACGACGCTGCGTTTGTTAAGAGATTCTCGTACTTTGCAGTGTGAATTTATTCCTTGAAATGTTTCACATTGTAATGTTCCTCTCGTCAAACTGGTCTGTATTATCTGACATAATTGTGTAGTTGAAAGTAATCTGCTTGTGTTGTCTGGTCACTAAAAGCAACAAATTTTCACTCCTATTTTGATGCTGCGTTAAAATATGCCGAAAAGCAGAGGGTCTCTAGCAATGTCGATGATGTTCGTCAATCTGCATGATCGACTCAAGGTTTTAGTTGTCATGCAGTTTGCAAATCATCGTTTGGTGTTGCTTTCCCTTGTAGTCTTGTCCTTTTTTTCAAGTTTTTCTGTTATCCACAGGAATATAATCGCTATCCAGGAATTGCGTACAGCATGTTGCACTTGTCTACTTGGCATTTCCAATTCTACAAATTTGTCGCTATGATACTTTTTCATATCCTTTAAAAAAGAAGATCTGCTTGATACAGTTTTTCATCTAACAAGAAGCAGTTGTTTTGTTAAATAGAAAGTTAACATTCGTACATTTTGTTTAATGCTTCAAGCACTGAAGTGATTTTTTGATAGAACTCCCTTTATTATCGAGTTTCAGTTGATTAGATGGGACAGTGTTTGAGTTATGCAGTAGTTACTTCTTATTGAGATCTGTCACGCTCAAGGATACTATTTTAGTATTTTTAGATATAGGAATCTCTATCGATTGAAATGTTAATTGTTCGAATATGTAAACATGTTTGTTGTTAATTACTCAAAACTTGGTTTTAACGCAACATCACAAATGGACTCGCTACTTTATTGTTGATGCACCACTTTTTGCGGTCTTGCCGTAATCCTTTGCTAAAAAAAATTCTTTAGTGTTCATAGATATATAAGCAATGCAATACAATCAATACTTTTGATGATTCAAATTGACTTTATTACGGTGGTTGTGGCAGTGGTGTTGCTATCAGTAATTTTTCAGTCTTTAGTTATTTCAGGCTTCTCTACTCGACTGCTGTTCTTGAAGTAGAAAACTCCTACTGCTGTCGTGTGTGCGAAGAATTGGTAAGTTCACAGTGCTTGACAATCCTATTCTGCTAACAAATTGCGTTTCCTTAATTCTTGTAGTCTTCAAGTCAAGTACGCTGTTCTTATGCAGTTAAGATATTATCCTTTCAAAATTTTTGCAGAAGTTCTCTTTGCTTTCTTTACTAACCTCATTGACTTCTGCTTTCTCTATGTTTTGATTATCAGAAGCTCTCTTTAAAATTAGAAGCATATTATTTTTGGAAACGGATTAGTGCTTCACAATGCTGTTGCATCGTATTTCAGTATAACTTTTTTTATTACTGACCATACAAGTCTATTCCAGTTGCACCTCTTGCATTTGTTTAAAATATCTCATATATTATTTCGTGTTTAATTCATGATTTATTCAGGCCAATAAAAAAGTCAGTCCAAAATGTCGTCACCTGGTGCTGGTAAAAGAAGAATGGATACAGATGTAATTAAATTGTAAGCTGTGTTTGCCATATTATCTTGGAAGTTTTTTCGGTGATTTCCTAAGTTCTTCAGTGCTTAGTACTCCTTTCATCATTGGCTCAGGACAATGTGTAACTACATGAATAACTTACACAATTCTAGGATGGCTAGGAATAAAAAATAAATGAATCTGATAAGGAAAATGAATTTATCAAGTGGATGAGTAGAAACTTCGATCCCTATAATAATATTTTGTTATTATCGAAACAAGAGTAACCAATGATTGCATTGCAAGGATTTGCCATTGTGCTTACAGACATCATGGTAGCTAAGTAGGTTGCAATAACATAGCTGCTCTGGGTTCTTTTCTCCATGTACTTTTCATATTGATTATTCCATAAACAGATTAGCAGAGAACTCGAAAGTGTAACAAAATTGCCATCAGTTTCCCTTATCATTTTGATATTAGAAATGTGAGAACGGCTTGGCATTTCTAGTCTTTCCGGGTTTGTGTTTTCGATGAATTGTTGATTGCAAACTTGATATCATTGTCTGAGTTTAGCCGTACTGACTTTCAGGATTGAAAGCAAGCATGAAGTGACAATAACAGGGGGTATAAATGAGTTTGCTGTGAAATTTTATGGCCCTAAAGGAAGTAGGTGTTTACTGTATTTTTATTAGCATCAATTAATAGTTACAGTTTTAAAAAGACATTATTTAACAAAATTATTACTAGTTTGAAGAGAGCTGAAATGTAGATATGTGATGGCGCGTTCATTTGCAGATAAACTTGAAACAATCACTTATTACTCTTAAAAATGCTGCTAATTAAAGTCTGTTCATATGGCTAATATTATTGCAAATAACAGAAGCTTCCTTTTATTCTCACCTCTCATTTAACATATTTATAGCTGCCTATGAAGGGGGAGTATGGCGTGTTCGTGTTGATTTGCCGGAGAAGTACCCATTTAAATCGCCTTCAATTGGTTTTATGAATCGCATTTATCATCCTAATATAGACGAAGCATCAGGCACTGTTTGTCTTGATGTCATCAACCAAGCGTGGAGTGCCTTATACGGTGAATCTATACATATGCGCTGTTTGTTATACATCAAAGTTAACTAGCTTTATTTAAAAAAGATGATGTTGATCGCTTTTACTTTTGAAGCAAGAGTTGAGTTACTCATTCCATTTTATTATAGATCTTACGAACATTTTTGAGTCGTTTTTGCCCCAACTGTTAACATATCCAAATCCAACGGATCCGTTGAATGGTGATGCTGCAGCACTGTATCTGCACAAGCCTGAAGAATTCAAAAAGAAGTGTCGGGGTTTGTATTCAATTCCTTATATTAGATGGTGTAAGATTGCAGATAGTGAAATATCTCTGGATAAGAATAGTATGTTAGCCAAAACATAAGATCTGCTATTTTTGGCAGTGGTCAGGCCTTTAAAAACTATTAAGAATTGGGGATACAAAAGAATTGCAGAATATATTGTCAAATATGCTACTGAGGAAGCTTTAAAAAATTGTAAAAAAATGGAAGTTGACAATGATCCTGAAAGTTCGTCGAGTGATGACGAGTCGAGCTCTACTATATCCGATTTTTCAGAAGGTTTGTTACAGTGAAGTCTTTATATTTTATTGTGCATGTTAACATGAAAATGTGGATAATGTCAGTTTTTGTCTAGTTTTAGAATACGTCACGTATTTCCTTTCCTGAATGTACAGTGTAATAAATTATTTGCAGACGAAACACCTGGAATGGAATTGTAGTTCGTTGTTATATAACAACACTCACAAATCGTTGTACAAATTAATAATTCCCCTACGTCGAAGCGATTGTTTTCCAGTGATTGTACTATGGATTTATTACATTCTACCTATCGTAGTAAACTCATTATCAGATATAGCATTTTTTAGTTCACTCTCTATCCACTTACTCTTTTAGATCATTTTGAAATTATTAACCCATCATCTACTTAACTGGTGATATATTCAGCTAAGAGCTCTACTTCCTGTGGCAAGATTGTTGCATTTTACAAATCTCGCTGTTTGCTTTCAGCTAGTTTCTCCATACTCCCGGCCCTGTAAATTAGGATTTAAATTAGAAAAAGTGATTCGCAGGACTTTCAGACCAAATTCATATACGAATTGTATGAAACCAAAAAGATGGCAAGCATCATTTGAAAGCAATCATGTGGCTTGTAGTCTATCCCATGTAATATTCATCTGTATCATTTTTTGAAATAAGGATGGATGTTTTAATTGCACTTCTTTTAAAGTGAAATAAACTTTCTAATGTTGGAACTGTTGTGTTGGAACTGCTAAAGTCGATGATCTCACAGTCCCGTCGATGTATTCTTTTTCTACTGAACTCCCGTGCTGTGAACTAATCTCTCCTTTTACTATTCTTCCGGTGTGTGGTATTACGAATTATTAGGGGGGAGGGGGTGACGACTTATGGCTGTATATTTGTGAGATATGGTCTTGAAATGGTAGTTGCTCACATATATCGGGGCTCAACAAAGAAATAACCAGGTGGAGCATTAATTCATAACTGGTTCGATTTATCGAGAGTTGAGCTGACATAGAACATATTACAGCACACTATGAAATAAAAATCATTTTTAGCGTAAGCGAGTTCTCAAAGCAGTCAGCCAAGATTTGTAAGCAACCCGATGGGAACCAATTTATGGTAATATAAAGTTTAGTAATTAACGGAAGGTAGTGCCTGGAATATACTGGAGGGAATAACTGGCCACAAAGAAGAGTTATTTCCTACAGCTGCTATAAAGTTACGGGTATAGTCTTACAGGCTTCTGCATCTGATGTAACCTATGCAGTTTGAAATACAAGTTCCGGTAATTCATGAAAACAGATTGGTAAATTAAAATAGAAAAGAGACAATGATACAAGAGAGTGCACAGATTTTAAGAGCTTTCACACTTATTACCATTCCACACAATGAGAAAGATTTGGAAATGCAGTATTCATTCCTTACAAGTGCCAACATATCGAATGAATGTAGCAAATGTACTGATATTCTTATGCGCATGTTTCCATACACGTCCTTTAGTCATCTTTTTTGTCTCCACTCGCTTTCTGAAAACCACACTTTTTATCAACAGAGTTCTTCAAATACTTTCGAAAAAAGCAGCAGCAATCACAACTGAGAAAAATCACAAAATCGTCTCTAGTTCTTAAATATGTATATATTCACAAATAACAAACTTCGGCTTGTTCCAGCAAATCACAAACGCGATTATATTCTTTTTGAAGACCCTTAGTTTGTTCCTTTATAGCATCTCTGTCTACTTGCGCTGATTTCAACTCTGTGAAAATAGTGAGTCGTAAAAACAAAATGGAAATCGAATAAAACAGTTTATGGTATAAACGAAATGACTCCAAAAAAATAAGTAAACTTATCATTTATCTCCATTTGGAGTAAGTAAAAAACTGCATACCTTTGCCAAGTTCTTCAATTTGTCTTTTTAATTCTTTTTCTACTTCGCCATCACCAATCTAAACACCAGATAATTCTAATAAATTGCAAGTAAACCACTGAGCACCTAAATAAAGGTTCCAAGGGGAATAGCAGTGCTTTAAAGACACCCAAAAATTTGACACGAAAAAATGCTGAAGAAGTCCAACAGAAAGATATTATAGTAGTAATGCTGTATATACAACACGATTATTTTCATAAAAACTTCAGCAAAAGAAAGTGCTTGTTAATTTTTGTTTTATTGTTAGACATAACACTATTACCATATATGACTTGGCCGTTTCTGCTGCATTTTTAGCTTGTTTCATTGCAGCTTCGGCAGCAGCCTCAAGTTGTGCACCACGAGAAAGAAGAGCAGCTATTCGTTTGATAACACTATAAATAAATTTATTATTAAGTTTTATTTTAATAAACAACTTTGTCACGAAGTTACCTGTTCTTTGCTCAACTCCATATAAATGAGGGAAAACTGATGTAATACTACCTTATTTCAATTTAGATTTGTACTCAAAATTACTACTTTTGTCATTATACCAAAAAAGAATAGGTAATATGCAAACCAACAGGAAAAGTAAAAGAGCAAATCCTGATACGTAGAGATTTCTTTGCGCACGGAAAAGACGCAAGTGTATAACATTTTCTGAATCAGCCGTATGACGGATTGATGCTTCCAAAGCTGCTTCACCTGAATACTTCCGCACTTCCCGAATAGCATCTGCAGTAATAAATGTCCTAATTATGTAATAAATAATAACGAGCATTAAATAACAAGAAATCTCATAGAGGCAAAAACTAACCTGCGAAAAGGAGTAGAAGAATACAAAGAGTGGAAATGAAATAAACATTCCCATGTTTTCCTAAAGTTGTTACGATGCGACTTCTGAAGATCTTACTCCACCTGTAAAAATTTATGTACAGAACTAATCAACTTCTTGATAAGTAAATGAAACAGTTGTGTAAGAAAACACTGATAATTCCTGATGACATAAAATCTAGGTTTCACATACAGCGTTGGACGTATCCATGGAAGAAGTAACAACAGTACAACTGCTATTTCCAAATATAAAACCAGCGCTACAGCAAACCACTGAAGAGTCATGTCACTGAAAAAAACCGACCAATTTTCAAATCAAACAAAAATTAACTTGGTAACGACTTCTCTTTTTAAATCCACCAAAAAAAAATAATACACAAAAATTCCAAGCTAAAGGATTATGACATAACTTCTTAAGACGAGCTTTCATATTTATTCAAGAACAGGAAATAAGGTATAAGCAGGTAATGCAAACCTTCAAATTTCTGCAATGCAGTAACAAAAAAGACAGTTTTATTGAAACGGTAAAAGTTATAGATATAGAAATGAGTGAAGCTCAAAAAGTTCCAACTACAGCATTTCCAGAAATGGAAGTAGGTGAACTCAATGAGTACCAACGACATTCCTTGCAAGAATATAAAAAACGAGCTCAAAAAATAAAAATGTCATACACTAAGATGTCCAACAGATATGATAATATGACTTGCCGACACAAATAAATAGATTGTTATTACTGGCCTGGCTCTTTTCCAGTTAGACCACATTTCAAAACAAGCGTCGCAGAAAACGTTAGTAACAAACTGTAGCAACTTTTAAAATATCATTCATAAATGAGGATTGACGATATTCATAATTTAAAATGCCACCTCGTGACACAAATAACAAACGATAAACCAAAGAAACATCGATGATGAATAATAACAACTTCAATATATTCTTAACAATTATATAACAATTTACAACGAGATGCACTGAAAAAATCACTTCTTCTTGATAAATGCTCTCGCTTACAAAACTAAATATATGATGTTTTAAATATTTATTCATGAATAACATACCACATTTATTCGTTCAGAAAAGAACTCAAAAAACCAAAAGTTCATTTTTTTAAATTCTGCAATACTTAAAACTAAATTCTATAACACCATTGCAGTGGAAATTGCTATTATTAATAAAATTTCTAGACTATTTCTTCAAGATCTCACAATTTGTCTACTGGTTTTCAGGTTCCAGTGATGCATCATTACAAATTTTCAGTAGATTTCTCTCTCACACTTCTTCAAAAAAATGTAAATCGACATATGAAACAAACCATACGCAGAAAACTTAACACAAACTGATCATGTTTTATCGTTTGACTAAAGCTAAGAATAGTCTGAATAAATGAAAGCAAATATAAAACTTTATCCCATGTTACTGAATTTATAATTTGAAAGATGAAGAAAGGATCTGTTGCCTTTTTTGTGCTCAAAGTCCAACTACTTACTTATTAACATTATCCCACTGAAACTTCTGAAAGTTACACTTCTACCAAAAAATACCTTCCTTGGTAAATAGGAGGAATGTCACCCAATAATTGCGAGGTAAATTGCCGAACATCCCGCTCAAAATGCTAAACTACTTTCCGTCGGCATAAATACGAGTCCATTCTTGTGCCGTACGAATTGCAACACTTTCATTATTTTTCCACTGCTCAGCAACATCTGTTGCTAAAGGGTCGTCCGGATTTGGTGCAGAAAGCAAAGCTTGTATCGATAAAAGCACTGTACGAATTTGAAGGGCTGGAGACCACTTATCTGAAGATTACCTAACATGTGAATAAGCAAGCAAATAAATTGTTCTTAACAAAAACTTTCACACAATATAATATGTCAAAGATAAAAATATATGAACGCCCCTTTTTTTCTGAATCAAGTGTACCTAAGCCAAGATTCATTAACATTTTTAGGAGTGATCTACAACTAGCGATCAAACTAAACAGCTAAACAGTACACTAGTTAAGGCTAGACACCCCAGTTTAACGATATCAACCCCAACGAACAACTAAACTTACAGCTAATTCTAGACCAATAGACTTACAACTTGAGCAAACTGAAAATTGTCTATGCGCAATTCCATCCTCAGCATTTAGCATCAATCATTGTTACAATCTCTTCTTAATGAAGATTCAAAGTAATCTCACTTCTTCCTGTGTTATAAGCAATTTTTACTAATCTATCAGTAATTATACGTAAAATAATTGACTCTCTACAGCCATAATCGAACGAGTAGACAAAATTTAGATCTGACCCTTCAGAATATCCAGACAAATTCGTCCCAGTTTGTCGATGTTTGGATGATATATTCTCGTCATGAACCGCACTTTTGGGGCCGCCATGGGGTATTCTTCAGGCAGAAAGAGTTCTAATTTAAACACTCCACCCTCAAATGGACTACCTTCAGGTCCAGCGATTACCACATGGAAGTAACGAGCATTACTGTCATCAGGTACCGCCGAAATTCCAGCAACTGGATCTGCCATTAGACGTTGTGTTTCTTTTATGATACGATATGGGAGGGCCCCTGCCATTTCCCGATAGACAGTAGAGCAGTTGTCCTACAACCATACCGCTTTGTTTTTAAATATTTCTTGCATTTTAAACAAATCCACCATTGTCCAATACTCTCTGTGCAGAAACTAAATCCCGCTAATCCAGCCGAATTCCTACATGAAAATTATCTAGCTTTACCAGTTTACATCAAACAGTTTCAAGTACTCCTTTCATTCTACACTATTCACTGCTTAAACTGAATCAGCTGCAAATCTACGTGCAAATACTGATGAATGCTTCTCCCACATTTCGAAATGATACAAATCACTGTAAGTAAATGAAAGTATTGAACATATTGGAATGATAAGAAAACCAATAAATACACGCAAGTAATGATTAGCTTTATTATTATTGTGAGACAACAAAAACAACTTCAATGGATAAATTAAGTGAATACTGAACTCAATATCACAGTTCCTTCTTAACATATTTTGGCTTTAGCTCTATGATTCTCGAGACATAGTCTGATTTCTCTGAGCAGCCCTTGCACATCTAAAATTTTAGGAAACACAGTAGTCATTATATTTTTTTGCCGATGACTAGTTAATAACTAAATTTATACTTGAATTTCACATATATTTAAAAATGTAATGAGCTTCAATTAAACAATACTTATTGAAAAAGATATTTCAAATTGGACATACCTCGCCCCAATCTTCAAGAATTCTTTTCAACTCTTTTACTTTCAATTTCTTTAGATCTACAGTAGCCCAATCAATACTTTTTTCTGAAAAGTCAAAACTACATCTTTGGTGACAAAAATCAAAGCATTCTTAGGAATACACTGCAGATCAATTTGAACAATATAAGCATCATCTGGCCTTTACAATAAATTTGCTTTCACTTTCCTTTTCATGATATGAAAAAAATTCTTAGGCACAAAATTTTATGAGAAAACGAATATATCACTTTACAAATAATTAAAGAAAAAAGTGACCATATTTCAATTCACAAATCTGTGAATCCATCGACTTCAGTTTGTCACAAACTTTTCGAACAGGCATAGACCATGACAGCGGTTTCACCACATCATTCATTATAGAGGTTGCGGATTCCGGTAAAGCACCAATATAAAAACACTGCAAAAAGCTTTAAACTTAGAAGTTTGATAACATTATACACTGAACGTGAATAACGGTTCTTTTCAAAATGTTTTTTAGTTAACAAATAGTATAATAAAAATTAATCCAAAACTACTTCTCGTCGGTCCATTTGTCTTAGTTAATCCTTTTTTGAGTGGAAATTTAACAGCAACTAGAGCACACTAATGACTAAAATTATGTGGAAAATAATGATATTAATTTCGAAGCATGCTCTCAATGAAATGTCCTACGAAAAAAGTAAGAAAACACATAATTACCAATTTATTCTCTTTTCCCCTCGTTCCACTGCAATGTTGCCTCACCGCTTTGTCCACCTTCTTCGCATCGCTTCGATCATTCCCAGGCATATTATTCATTATATCTCCCAGAACTTTCTCACATACTGCAATTAAATTACTCGTCAGCAATCAATTTGAAATTTTTACTATCTAATAGCAATAAGAGACGAGTAACGCCTCACATTAACAACTTTCCAGCACGTTAATATTCTTTATTTTTTTAACAGAAAATTATCCACAGCCAAGTTTGCAGATGCGAGATATTCACTTTAGCGCGACGATATCATCCCCTTAAAAAACATCAGCCAAATAATTTGTTTAACGAGGGAATTGTAATCATTTATAGATTACACCTATTTTACTGCTATTAATACGAACCTTCACAAGATTCCTCTTGTTTAGCACATAAAAGACATGGTATTAGCAGCGATAACCAAAGAATAGACCACATTGTGAGTGACCTGAAAAAATTAGCATGGTAAACAATACTGTGAAGTTAGAAGCAATTCCAAAACTTTTTGCATATGACGTAAGGAACCATCATTACACTTAAGAAGAGGAAATTCCAACCACTTTCCAGAGTTACACGATCAGTATCTGTCGAAAACTTGCAGTGCATTGCTAAGTATGCGTGGCTAAAATCGTCACATAAAAATGATGGCCCTATTAGTGCAATATTTCCGTCTCACTACCAGTGAGTAATTATTCCGAATTCCAAGTTTGTGCGCTATGCAGTTTTTGTTTTTATGTATACAAATTTTCTGCTTTGCCGAGGTACTGAGAGGTTGACTCTGAGTTCTTTTCAAGAAACATAAGATGAAGGGTAAAGGGAAAAGGTCCGCATCTGGAACAGAAATGAAAACAATGCAAAGACAGATGCGATTAGAAAATTTGTGTTACGAATGATGCGTAACAACTGGACTTATTATATAACAAGTTACACAGAATGAATGGTATAAGAAGTAATAGTGTGCTCATTCGGTATTTAGTTCTTCCAGTTCTGGTACACTGATGGAGTGGTTCCCAATGTCCCTCACGGGACTTTCTTCAACTACCTCATCTATTTTCCACTTATTTCCATTTATGATTCCAGGCTCCGTTTGTCCCGTTGATCGTCTATTGCTTTCTAATGCAAGCGACGAGCTGACAGCTCACTCTCGGCAATTCGGTAGGGCCGAGTAAATACTTGTATATATAAGTATACACTTTAAATCATTTATTTATATTGGTAGTTCATTCATATGAACAGTTATTGATATGTAAGCAACGTTTACGACTTTTAATTTTACTCTGCACCAAACCAATAATTTGTGTTACGAATGATGTACAGTTCAACAACTGGATTTCATTATATAACAAATTATACAGATTGAATAGTGTAAAAAAGTAGTGATGAAACATTAACTTTTGCGATTCAGTTTCAAGTTAGACTGACACTGGGCAATTTTTAGCTGCAGTGAAATAAACCTGTAACAATTTTTTAGCTCTCAGCTGTAAATTGGTCAAGTTACGAAGGAAATTAGAACAGTACGAAAGTATAAGGCACACATTCAACACAGTTTTTGATACAAGTTGAGCAATTTGAGAATGTTTGTTTAGTGAAACAAATATTTTGATAGTAATGCATGAACTCTAAATTGTGTAATAAGAATATTTTTTAAGATTAAATACTAGTTTAAGGAGCGGATCCAATAATTTTATAAATTAAAATTAACTGCATAAACCATATTTTTATCCAGTTGATGAGGATTACGCTTGTTGAAAGTATAGTCGTAGATAATGAAGTTAAGCAGCTATAAATCTAAGAGCTCGCACTTTTTATCATTTACTATACAGAACTGTTGATCATGGTGAATCTTTTTGGAGGCGAACGTTGATTCCGTTCATGTAGAAGTATCGTTACGGAACAAAATAGGGAACAAAGGAATGCAAGTAGAAAGGTGATACAGGATGAAAGTGCTAAATAGAAGGAATAGCCACATCGCTGCTGTAATTTGACAAAAAACTGTTTTGAACCCACAAAAAAATTATTGATATGGTCAATTAATCATCTATTTGTAGCATTAAATCATTGATGCACGAAATCTAACAGTTTTATCTGCTTGACCACTGGCTCTTCGAAAAATAAAAACAAACCTCGTATGTTCGAGTGATACCTTGTACAAATCGAATTTCAGCTTTGTGAGAATGAATAAAGAAAGTACTGACCCCAACACTTGAAAGAATTGCTGAAACAAAAGTATGTTGTAATAGGAATTATTGAAATAAAAATTGTGCAAATGAAGGTCTGTAAAAGAACTACAAAATAAGCTTCAGGATAATACATACGTGTTTCACCATGACCTTGACAAATTTTGAATGTTTTTCAAGTGCTTACATTCTTTCTATAATTTTTATGATTACAAACATATTTACGAGTTCTCACTCTATTATTTAAAGGCTTATTTTTGTGGTGAAATTTTATCTTTTTAATTTTTGGAAAAATTACGGCATTTAAGATAATGTTTATGCTAACGTGGTCACATAGAAATAATGTCTAAAAAAATACTTACTTGCGATTAGCAGTAATGTACATGAAACAATTGCTGCAGTACGAAAGTATAAGGCACACATTAAAAAGCAGCAGACTACAAACGCTGTAAGCAGCGCAAGGAGCATCAAGCATAACACAGCTTTATGCCAATCTGCAAGTTCATAATTGAGCCCGTCAAATTTCTATACTTATTTTTCAAATTTTTGATCTACTTTTGATCTGCTCGATCATGATTTAAAACCCTACAGAATGTATTCCTTAAGCTAGCATTTCCTGCAAGCAAATTAATTAATATGTACCTTCTGCTTTCACTCACTCCACATGAACTGATTAACTTTCTCACTGCATATTAATGTCCGCTCGTTAGACTTAAAAATCACTTATAATTCTCATTCCTACTAATCTATTCAATGAGTTTAGTGCTTCTTTTCATTCATTTCAAACTCGTAAATACCGTAAATATTTTGCAAATATTTGGAGATTTCACGTAATGTTAAAATTCATGTTAAAATTTGCGCTTAAAAAATTTTTTAGACACTTTTTATTTTAATTCGAGATAAAATACTTATTAACTGAAACTCTGTAAAAATTAGACAAAATTTTCTAGAGAAAAAATATTAATCAACTTGTAGTGCGTACTATGAAATCTGTGCTGCTCTTCACCATCTTCATCATTATTTATACCATTTTTTTGAGCATTTTCAAATTTGTATGAGCAATGAAGACTTCTTTCAGATGTGCCTGGAAGATGAATTTCTAAAATGATAAAAAAAACTAGCTCAGACATTATGGCAAACATAAGCATCAATACCATACAAAAACAGCAGAACTAACAATAATTTTGATTTACTGTCACTAAATACATCTTTTATTTCAATCGTTTCAATATTTTCCATTTTTTTCAATAATTTCAATGACTGAGTTAAAAATAACCGTTAAGCACTTCTCACAGGCGTCATTAATATTTAAATTAGTCAGAAATAATAGATATAAAATATTTTAGACAGAGTTGAAAGATACTGAAAAAAGAAGAAGAGTGCACCGTTTCTCTTTTTTAAATTCTATTAATTATAGCACTGAATAACTTCAAACAGTAAAATTTCAGGAGGGAATTTGCGCAAATTAACCTTGTACGTGTTTCTTGCCGACAATACAATCCATCCATAAGCCATGTTGATGTTCGGTATGAAATTCTGTAATTGTTACTGTTTGCCATTGTGGTGTGCACAAGGCAATAATAGCTGTCATCACAGACGTTAGAGTGAATAAATATGTTAATATTATTGCAAAAATCCTGCATAGTACAATGATATTTATCATCACGACTCGTTTCACGTTGATATGTCATTTGTATTGTTCATTTCTACCTTTAAATGGTCTCGTTGACGATAGGTAAAAATTTTGTGACTTGAGAAAGCTGATAACACAAGAGTCCTTTATCACTGGATGCCACACTTTGCTTTTATCATGAGGATATTAACCAATGTGTTGAATTACTACACAAAATTGCTCTGAAAATAATTCACACAACGTTTAATTGTCAGAACAAGTTCAAGCTAGCTCTAATAAAGAAAATTGACCAAAATTAATAATTTTTTGAAGCAAACTTTTGAATTTAACAATTTTCGATAAAGAAAAAGTCTTCTCATATCTGGACAAAATTAGGTTTTGTGTTTTTTTTTCCGAAGATCATGATCAAAAAAATTCGTACGATCATGAATTAGAGTAGCAAATTCGAGCTTTCATTACCAGAGCAAAAATTTCGAAAAAACAGGTCACAGAAATCCGTATCCAAACAGTGAACAACTTTTTGTTTTATTTTCATGCAACAATCATGTATTTGTTGCATTAATATAATTCAAATCAGTGCTTCAGTTTTATTGTGCTGATTAAGAAGTCTCACTTCCTTCACTGTAATTTCTGTTTGGGGTCTTAAACTTACCATGCATTGTTAATAAGAAGCACAATTGCGAAGCATGAACAAATTAATAGGAGGGTCATGATTTCTGCTTCAACAACAAATGTCAATGAACTACTGTGATTTCATAAAAGCTAGAGATGATAGAAAAGTTAAGGTTACAGCAAATACCAAGCCGTCATCTTTTTGCAATGTTAAAAATTTAGAAGAAAATCTCACAAAATATGCAAAAGTAGCGATCAAAGTAATGCTATCGATAATTAATTAAAAATGGATGAGCAGTTTTGGTTGAGCAAAAAACAACGAGAATTAAAGTGTAAGAAGTTGGGATGAAAGTGAATTGATGTAAGAAAGAGTGGCAAGTTCGCGAACTTCTCGACCACTCATATCCTTTCGTAACGTTTTACTAGTAATAATTAACGAACGAAACAGCTTCTCCATCTCCCTCCTCTGTATGCAACATTTTCCACACATTACCTATTGCTCCATATGCTCTCTACTTATCATCACTCCCTTTTCATAACGGTGAGAGCAAACTTGCTGTGCAGTACATCTCATAATTTCTCCTTCATGTATCAATAAACAAGAATTTATGAAGGCGAATGAGCTCCCCGCACCCATTCTCCTCACCTTTTGACACCTGTCAATGAGCTGCTACTAATTAGTTGCTAGATCTCCCTTACATATATTCCGAAGCACTCAACAACACACAATTACTTCTATCACATCGACAATACCTCTTCTTGCTACAATTCTTTTATCCTCAAGCAGCAAGATCGAATTCCCAACGCTGTCTAAAGATACAAAGAGAATCACGAAATCCTTTATTTATAAACAAAAACACGACATTACAATGAGCGTTTATAAATGACCACACATTACTATAAAGTACATATTTCAAAAGATGCGAAATCAAGAAGTACGATCCAGGTTAGATTTGTGCTCTGAAATGCATATAAAAACAATGTTTCCCAAGCATGAAAATAGATTAAGCAGCAAAACTTTGCTATATTACTTGCTAAGCTCAGAATCAAGTGAAAACATCCCACTGGTGCGAAAAAAAAGTCTTAATGACTGATAGCAAGATAATGTCAGTAAAAGGTTTAACTACTCGTAACTAATAATAATTTGTACAAGAATTATGTAAAACCTATTAAAATCAATGAATCAGATTCATGTCTAACAGCACTTCCGTCTTATCACTCGGATGTATTTCACATGGATCAAATGAAGTCAATGAAAACTGTGATAGGAAAGGAAGAGGTAAGTGCTAAAGCGTTACAAAAACTGAAAGGTAAAGAAGTATATAACAACTGGATTATAGATCCAAAGCTGCAGCACTTATTAATGTTTTTAGAGATAATCTATAAGTCCGACAGACATATAAATTTTTATTTACCGCATATCTCTTGGGTACCAAAGATAGGGAAAGGGAACAAGAACTGTACTCCGTACAACAATGAAATAATAATGCAGGAAAATCACTTCACAACAAATAATCTACATTAGTTTTCACTAGATGTTAAGAGAACTGAATACAATGAATGATTATTTACACAGCTAAGCCAATACTAACCAAGTGGCCTAGAAATATACAAAACCTGTCGATGATGCATCCGTTATCATTTACAACTTAAGCGATAATAACGCTATTTTTAAAGTTAGGAACCATAGATGAAGCGAAAAAAAGAAAGCATATAGGACATGGAGCTCTTTTTATGCTGAAAAGAAATCAAATTCAATTACTCTTGTCACCTTGTTTCCTCATTGTTCGAACTTCCAGCAACAAGCCTCTCCGATCTTTTCTCCGCAAAATCGTTAATTTCATTCCAAATTAATTCCTTCCATTGTTCAATGGTTAAATCTCCTAAATTTTGACTCACAATAAATGTTTTCTACTTTCAATATCATCAATGGTTTCCCATTTACAACAATACAACTATGTAAAATTAAAATTTTTTATTACTTAAGGTAACAAAAAATTATGTCACCCTGAGTTGAATACCGAAAGAGTTAAGTATTATAACAGATGCCCAAAAGCTGAAAATGAAACAACATAACTCGTTACCGATTATATTTGATTAGAACTCGTAGGAATAAGACATAATGAAATAAGCCAATCAGAAGTTCTCTTCGAGAAAAATTTTTCGTAACTTTACACTTCAAAAATGAACAAAAAAAGATCAAAAGTGGACCATTGAAATCTATATCGAGTGGTGGCGATATAGGTTCATCAGATGGATCGTGATACTGTTTCAAATAAGGATGCTTCATTGCTTCACTAGCAGTGGGTCTACAAATTAATATTGAAAAATTTTTTGGTTACTAATCAACAAAAAGTATAATGATTGCAATATATTAATGCGATCTTCTAGAATAGGTAAGTGCAAATTCACAATTATGATTAACCGGTAGTCAGGATCAAGATTTAGAGTTCTCTCCAGCAAATCAATGGCATCAGCTGATGCACTGGGAAACAATTTCTTGAAATCTTTTCTGGGAGTTTTCGGGAGATTACGAATGTAGTTACGAGCTTCATCCGATTGTATTTTCGACAAAAATTCTTCATTTGGTGTTCCTACCACATTCATTATACGTGTCAGTTGATCGATATCTGAATACACAAAATATTCAAAAACTAAACACTAAGGACGATATAAAGCAAAATATTTGAATTTGACGTAATAAATATTTACGATCTGCTCCTGGAAATAAAGTTCTTCCAGTAATCAATTCCGCCATAATGCATCCAACTGACCAAATATCCACTAAAATAAAAAAGTCGCAAGGATAATAAGTGAGCAAATAGATCACCAAAAAGCTAACAATTTTTTTCCAAAAACGGTCTAATAATTAAACACAAATCATTCTAAAAGAATCAACGGAGTACAATGCAAAAAATTATTACCTGTCTGCGTATAATGCATCCAATTAAGCATGATTTCAGGAGCACGATACCAACGTGTAGCAACATAACCTGTCATTTCGTTATCTGTTTGTCTAGCTAAGCCGAAATCAAGTATCTGTAATGCAATTCAGACCTGTATTTCTAATTTATTGTTATTATGAATATTCGACATTATGAAACTGACCAACCTTTAATTCACAGTCTTCATTAACTGCAATATTTGATGGTTTTAAGTCGCGATGAATGAGACCAGCCGAGTGAATATACTGAAAAATTGAAACACA
This sequence comes from Thelazia callipaeda, assembly GCA_900618365.1. Classification (NCBI taxonomy): domain Eukaryota; kingdom Metazoa; phylum Nematoda; class Chromadorea; order Rhabditida; family Thelaziidae; genus Thelazia; species Thelazia callipaeda. The sequence goes on along the minus strand of UYYF01004279.1, from coordinate 33,736 downwards.
AATGTACAAAACAGAAGTAAAGTAGAAATGAGTTATATTGCTAAATAGCTAAAAGCTCGAAAAAATGTACATTTGTGAAGAATTAAATATATATACTTTCAAGCCACGAAGTATTTGATATACAAGAAATTGAATGTGCTCATCGCTCAAGCGTTGAATTTTCAGTATGTTAGAGAGATCTGCTCCCATTAACATCGAAACAAAATACCTAAACCAAAATTCTACGTTTCGTTCGAAAATCGATAATGAACGATGCAATCGATAGTGCATGACACAAATTAGTTAAAACTGCCTTCAATTATGAAATACACTAATTTTTGTTACTTGCGTGAAATCCATCATTAAAATATACAGATTTAAATTTTCATATAGCAACAGACATCACAATACAAATTACAAATAAGAAACATAAAAGAATCCTATAGAATTGCAAGCATAATTACAAAAAAACCCCAACACGTCTCCTAATGAAGCAGCGTTAATGTCGGGTGTGAATACATCGAGCATATCGATGATGTTTTCATGATTCATTGATCTCAGTAATTTCAATTCTCGGTGTGTTCGTTTGGCGTGAATAGCACTCTGAAACGGTCGAGAAAATTTTTTTATCGCTACTTTTTCTCCAGTTAAACGACATTCTGCAGCACTGAAACAATTACTACTTCATTCAAATAGCACAACAATTTTGTTCCATTGCATTATACACTGTTTTAACAAAAAATAGAATTTTACAATTTTTGAGTACACTATGAGTCCATTAATTGCAATAGGTTCAAAACCCCACATTTGTTCCCCGAGTTCCTGCATACTGCTCATTAGCAGAATATTTTGATGCTGGACAATATTTTGCAATTCGTCAAAAGTGCATATGTATACCTCCAAATGTTTAACCACATGCTTCATAAGAAAGTACTAATTCATGAATACAAATCATTGCTGTTTGTCACTAAATACAAAAAATTACTGCTCAAGCTGTGCTAATGATGCTCAATTTCCAACATTTCGTTATGTGAACAAGAAAAAATCACCAAAAAGTCGTAAACTAACCAGACAGTTCCATAAGCACCGGTACCGACTGGTGTTAAATTTTGGTAATAGCTGGGAACGATCCATACAGTCTTGTTCAGCTCTACAGCATAAAAACCTTCCTTCAGCGTTTCTGCTACTTCCATTTGTTATTTCATTGATGGTATATTGTGCTTTTTTCCCTCCTAGAATGTGTTCGAAAATGATAGTGCAATTAGTAACCACGTTCCCGCAAAAAGTAGACATAATAAGCTGTAGCCAACACCAGTTAAGAAAGTCAATCGCATATTTGTAGCATAAATCTTAAACTTCCAATTTTAACTATACGTTAAAAACTCTTGCAACTGCAAATCAGAAAAAAGGCATCATTAAGTGAAGTATGGGGGTTATATTAGAAAATATCTAAACAATCAGTTATCCAACACATACTCGGAATTCCTTAAACTTATCATGCACCTTTCCAAATATAATCTTCAAGAAATAATATCAGAACAAGACAAGCTTGCAGAACTCTAAAAACTACAGAAAATAAATTTACTCATTGACACCCATAAAAATGAGATGAATAAAACTGACTACGTCTCTACCTTCAGTTTTTACAAAAATTACGCATTGTTTCGCTAACTCTCTTGCTCTCTGCTACCTCTAATAATTCACACTTCCTTTCCTTTTTTTGCGTTAATTCCTTGAAAAATGTTCATCATTCATAGTCGATGTTAGAAGACGAATATGCATTCATTACAAGGCGTTAGTATCTATTATTTTTCTGTGTCAGATTTTGTGATCTTTTATTTGTTATTACTGTGCATGTAGTAAAACTGGTGCATTATTGTTTCTGTTGATTTTATAAACTACAGAAACTTATGTAAATGGAATGTTTATCATCACTTTTTTTACTCGTAAACAAGACAAAAGGATTGCAGAAGGTGTCTGACTAATCACTTTTTGTATTCAAACGATGCATTACCTTTTATGCTGCTATAAGCGCCACTTTGTTGATTTCCTTGAATATATCACGTTTGCATTGCGAGATTAATTCTTTTCATAGGGAACAAAATGCAAATTAACCTTTTCATATTTCGTCTTTCTGCTTTATTTTGTTTTCGTGAATAAAATGTGGAATTTCGTTGTACAGAAATTGCTTTGACTCTCAACAAATCTCACTTCTGAATCTGTTCTAATCAATAGCTCTTTGGATATGCCTGTTTCAACGAGAAACGCTAGTACACCAGCTAAAAATGCTGTAACATCACGAAAAAGTGGAAGAAGTTCAAGCAGAAAAAATAATGATGTTAGTTTTGGATTATTTTTTCCCCATCATTTATATTTTATCATACTTGCTAACTTAATGGGGATATTCTTCAGATATCTGACACAGTTCATTTGCTATCAAATAATGAACTACGATCCAAATTGTTTGAACTTGGTGCTGTTGTGGGTCCTATAACTTCGACGACTCGAATTTTTTATGAAAAGCAGTTAAAGAAAAAGTTAGAAAGAGAAGAATCGTCTGAATCATTGAATCATTCGGTTACAAATGTCATAGATGTATGTAATTCTCATGTAATCTTCAATTTTTTGAAGTAAAGCTTTGTAATTTCTACTTACATAGTTCATATAATACTGCATTTCATTGGTTTAGTCTCCTCCCAAATGGAAGGTTCCAACTCCACCACGTCCAACTATGATACGCCGTAGGTCACCGTCGTATACGTCTCCTCCTTCTTCTTCTCGATCTCGCACGTCTCTAAATGAATACAATGATATTTCAAGAGATACTTATCCATCGAATTTTGAATGTATGTTTTTTAGCAATGCATTATATTAACGTACTTTTCAGGTGGATGTTTGTGGAGGAAGTAATAATAAAATGATTGCAGCATTTGCATTGCTATAATCACTCTCTAATCTATTAGGAACATTGATTTTTGTTGTAGAGAATTGATTTATATAATTTTCAGATCAAAATCAAGTTAAACGTATTAATTTTAATGATAGTCGGGAAGAAATAAATGTTTCAAAACCTGGATTAATCAATGTGCATGATGGTGATAGTGATGATCACATGGAAAGCTCACGTACAATCAGCACAACAAAAACACGAGTTCCATATTCGCAAAATTCATTTCCTATATTACTAGCATTAAATAAGTATATCAAGATGTGGATATCGCTTATTCTCCCTCATAAATTTTCATTTAAGGTTTGTTTAATCAGTGAAATCATTTTTGTCATTGATCCCTTAAATAACTGACTGATTTTTATATTCGAAAAGTTTCCCTTCGTTTTTTACGCAGCATTTTCTACGCATGGCTTTTTTTATACTAATTACATGCCGTCGTCCTTATTTATCAGATGTTCATGAAAACTCTTCATACGATTAGGTTCCCGTAAATATAATCTAAAATTAGTCTTCACTTACAAGATCTCCAGTAATGTCAGTCTTAGATTCATGAAATTGAAAGCCGTAAATTGTTTAAGCAAAAATTTTCATTCATTTTAGGAATTTAAAATTCATTTCAGAGACCTACTTCAGCACGGAATACTATGTTTGGTCTAGACACATCACGTGTGCTGCTATATTCATTCTTATCGTTGTTTAGCTTTTTGTTTATTGCTTATATGGCAACTGTAAATTCAGCTCTGTTGATCCAAAGTAGTCGTAATGCTTATGGTATTTTTTTTTGAAATTTATTTTGAACTTGATAATTTTATTACTTGATAATGCAATTAATGAGCGAATAGTGTTAAAAAAAATGCACGTTTATAATAGCTATAGTTATCACCTTTTTCGGAGTGTTATTTATCTACACTCTGTTCAGCTAGTAAAAAGAAAATTTTTAATTTATTATAGCTGCTGCTAAAGATACCGTGTTATTCTTCTATACGTATGCCATCCTTCCGATAATCACTTTGGCAATAAGTATGTGTTTTGCTTCATTAATTTCCAGTGACTTGGGTTTACGGGTTGTATTTAACTACTCCATATTTTTTAAAAGTATTTGCAGTTTTTTGTAGTCGAAAAAATATTTAAATAAAGCAAAATTCTTTCGTTAAAGAATTTGATTGTTTCATTCTCATTTAAATTGTGAATCGTAGGGACGAGATTATAATAAATACCTTGCTGTCAAGAATTCTATTGAAACTGCTAACTTTGCTCGATTGATGGTTTAATTGTGCTTTGATAATTAAAAAACATCAGAAACTTAAAGGATTATCTTGTCTTTCTTTTGTATTTTTTAAAATGATATTTATGGCTCAGTTATAAGAGAATCAATGAGTTAAAAATTATTGCAGTATGCGGAGTACTAGTTGGTGTCTATGTATTGCAGCAAAATCAGATGAAAAAAAGCGCAAGAGATAAACAGCTAACGTTTGAACTCATTGAAAAAATCATCGGTAAATTTTGCAGCAATTTCTTTTAGTAGATGATGCCTTATGTACTTTTGTGAGTCTTGTTAGTAACGAAATCTGGTTTTTATTGGCCGTTGAAAAAAATGAAGATTATTTGGAAGATAAAAGTTGTCAACGAAATGCATTGTGTTGCTTAATCCACCTGAATTTATTGTTTTGTCTTTTAGCATGTTCTAAACAGTGAACTAGAGATTTTTAATCTATTTAGTTTTGTAGATATTATTCGAAGTGCAGACGAAAAAGGTGAAATTTATGTTGCTGAGCCGCATGTGCGAGATATGCTCCTCCCACCATCGCAAAGGTTTTATTTCGTTGAAACATGTTATATGAGACTGAACTTAAATATTGCTGTCCTTATGCACATATCTATTTTTTTTAGAATGCGTGATAGCCCAGAGTGGCGTCGATGGCAAAAGGCAGTGAAGTTCATCAATTTGAATGAATCGCGAGTGAGCACGGAAACTAGAATTATCAATGGAGTAGAGTGTTCAGTATGGCGATGGATATCTGGAAAAAGTAGTGGTTGGCAAGGCAATGGTATGTATAATTAATTATCTGTTTATTAAGGGAAAGTTTCTAAGTACTTTGTTTGTACAGATAAATTCCTTGTTATAGCTCTTTCATATTTCTTTGACCAAAATGCTCTGTATGTTTCTGTACTAGTGAAGTTGTTTTTTTAAAGGTTCTCATTAAAAAGTGTAATCACTTTTGAAATTACGGTTATCGTGAGCATTTTTTTTGCCCAAAATTCTCCTGTAACTAATCATTAAAGTTGAATATGTTTTTCCACTTCTTATTATATAATAACTGATTGTTTCACTGTTAATTATATCAACTAATCCTAGAAAATATAGCACGGAAGAAAAAGTAATATTCAATACTGTTCGTTCTAGCATTTCGGGAAACTGCGCGACTTAATTTGTCGGATCGTGCTTCATCACACTGCTTAAAACTTCGAGGATTGTCTTCTTCTGGCGAGTAAGTTGATTTAATAAATACAAATTTTATTGCTGGTATAATAAATCGTATGAAATGCTGCATAAAATGATATGTAATCAGATAATTGGAATATCGTTCTTCTTAATAACAATATTCACAGTTACGGAAGTTTCTTTCAGCCTCTTCTTGCAAGTAATTAGGAAAATTTTCAGTGGTTATGAGACTAAATGTCAAGATTTGAAAGATGCTTTGCTGCAGAGGATAGCTCCAATCCGACCTATACATTTTTATATGGAAAAAGATTCCAAGGACGGCATTGTGTTTACTCGTTTCTCCTCCTTATCAGATTGTAATCGAGCTTTCAGACTATTACATGGCACATGGTTCAATGGTACTAAAGATCTTTTTCTTCATGTTTTGTAGATATCACAGAGAAAATTCTAAAATAAGTTTTTTTATTGCGTCAGTGCTCAAGCTTTTTAGCTCTGATTAGTTTTATGAGCTTGTAAAACAATGTCATTCTTATGTTTCATGTTGTTTATGTTATATTTATGCACTGAATTACCCGTTAATGCACACAGTTTTTATGATCTCACTCCCATGCATTGTGCACTAAATTTTTCTGAAATAGGGGTAGAGTCAGTTTGAAAGGCATAATTGAAAGTTTTCAAAAGACCGTTTAAGGATTTATTATCATTTCATAGGCTTATTGCATTTTCCTAAGTTTTATCATTTTTCTATGAATGTTACACATTCATTGTTGCACTAGAATGTCATTTGTGTTTTGTTACACAAAAGTAGTTATTTTTTCTTACGAGGGCCAGTTATTCTAAAAGATGGGAAGAAAATATCATAGTTCTTCTAAATGATATGATTTTCAGTCATAATAATCAGATATAAAAAATAAGAGAATGTTACTTACAAAAGATAATGTTTCAGAAAATTGTAATTTTCAAAGAATCAGTATTTTTTTTCTCTTCTCACTTCATTCGAGCAGAAATATTAGTGCAGTCTACGATTTTTATTTTGGAGATTTGACATTTGGCTTTGAAAAATGAGTACATCCTTCTTCACGTTAGGTGCAAAAAATATTTTTAAAACTAAATAAAATTTGAGTAATATGAATTAAATTATTGGATGAATGGATGTGACAGCCATAGAGTGTTTGAATAGTTTGAGTACTCAATTGTGTTATCATAATAATATTTAATTTAGCAGATTGAGTCAGAGGAGATGAGATTCTTTTTCATCTGTAAATTTGGGGTTATATTTCAGGTCAGTTGGTATGGGCCAAGTTTCTTCGTGATGAACGTTACGAAGAAAGGTTCCCCAATGCGCCGCGTAAGTGAAGCAAGAAGTTGAGTACTGTTCAAGTTGTTTGTGTTATAATTGTGTACGGAATTACCATCCATTCATTTATTTTGTCGCTGACTATATGTATATATGTGTTACTGAGAATGCTAGTTGCAGGAGGCTGGTGCTACTGTTTAAGAGAGTAATCAACTCTTGTTCACTCACTTTTCAGAAGAGGGCGGGACTCGTAAATGTCAGATGCTTTCTCTCAGCCTAGGCTACTACTATCCAGAGCCTTTTATCTTGCCTCTATTTTCCAGTATCAATGACCCTATACAAAGTCCAGCTAGTTCTTTAATTATGAATGTGATTGCAGCCGATCAATCTTCCCATACCACTACTACCAGCTCTATTACCACTACTACTTTTGACACTGTAATAAACGGTAAAACCACTGCCCTTACTCAGTCTTTAGTCGCAACTGATCCTTCTCTGTACCATTTGATTATAAACAGTACCACAATTACTAGTGGTGGCATAACGGAAAATGAATACCAGTATGATGATGTTTCACCGCAATGGTGTACTATATTGTCAGTTGATTGCGAATGTCACTTGTCTTATCAGTTTTATGCATATGAGGAAAAGCTGTTATTAGGCCTCATTACTTTACCGATTATTATATTTGGCCTGTGCGCAAACATTACCTCTGTCCGCATATTTACCCATCGCCTCATGGTTTCTTCATCCATTAACTGGTATCTTGCTTTTCTCTCTAGTTCCGATACGCTTATTTTATTCTCTGCATTTTTTGTTCTCTCATTACCCAGATTGAGTGAATATACCAAAACATGGTCAGCTACCAGATTCAGGTTTGGAAAAGATTGTTATTCATCTCATTTATAAAAGTTGTACTTTTACAGTCCACTTACAAGTAGTATATGTTTTAAATAACCAGGATCTATTAAATTAATTTTTTGCTAAGGTCTGTGTTTTAAGCTTCAAGTCCTTTTAAAATCGTTAAATAAGGTCACAAGTCAAACATTGTGAAGTGTATGCAATACTCCCAGTTTCACATCTTTTACATCGCTTCTCCTTATGCATTGTTTCAGTAATATTCCAGCCACTTTAATTGATGGTAAATGCTGTAACCTTGCAATTTGTCTCTTAAATTTACGTCTAGAAATTCTCCAGTCATTTATTGTTCACGAGAGGAGTCGGTTTCTGAATGAGTCTGAAGATAGAAAATGATGGCTGTGACATCATTGTTTAGTGTGGTTATTGAAATTAGATCACGCAACTTTTTCTGTCTCCTTACACATATTTATTTTTTCTGGGAAATCGATTTTGATATAATTTTGAAAATACAACTCTCGTCACTAACAAAATAGGATTTTCATGCTTTGTCTTTTTTCTGTCCTGAATACACTAGGTGACTTAAGTTTAGTATTATTTGTTCCTTGAATCATTATTCAAAATTTATCAGCACTTAGTGATTCACTGCTGTTTTATCTATATTTTTAATATTGTTTCATTATGTATTGTTTTGTTCTTCGGATGGTAACTGTTCAGATTCTGTGAATAAACTGTTCTCAAATAATGGCTTAGTATAGAATATCAACTGTAACTTTGTACTGCCACAGTTAGAGGACTTTTGGAATGCTGCAATGTATCGAGTACAGATGTCTCGTGATTTGCGTGTAAAATTCAATTGGTAAAGATCAGTCAAGTTCCAGAGTAGATTGATACAGTTGTAGATGATTGATGGTAGCTTGGCACTTGATGTTAGTAAAGGTTTGATTGGTATGAGTGTTTGATCTGTTAGCTTGTCGATGAACTGCTGATGTTCACCGTAGTGCATTATTTATCATTATTCGTAAGAGAGAAATACTGAGAAGCAGAGTCGATCGAGGTAAATGCAGTGTTTTGTTATGAAGTAGGTACTAAGTAATCCATAGAATCTGAGGTTGTCCACTATTGTATATGTTGGTGTGCTGCTGTTACATGGGTTTGGATTTGGTTCTGGTGAAGAATGATAAAAGATCTGGAATATGGAAAGGAAGTGGAAGTAAAATAGTGTTTGATTACTAAATTTGAATAAAATGTAAAAGTATTTAAATTTCAACTGAAAAGAATGCTCTATAGTGATGAAAAGTTCACGTAAGAGATGAGTACTTTCAGACGAGCGATGACTACTCAATCTTTCATCAGAGCCAGCTGTTGCTATTTCCTTAAGTCAGGCATTCATTAGTTAGTTACTTACAAACAGACAGAATTAAACGTGCAGTAACAATTTATACCAGTTCAATCTATGCTACTAAATCAGATGATTGTATGCAGCACTTGAAGCAAATGCATGCTGAAGTCGTAAAGAGTTTAGATATACACTTGAATTGTTTTCAGCCATAACTATAATGCTCTTCTTCGAATAAGAGTGATCAATATCTTCGAGAATCATTTCGCGCGTTTTCAGTTTTTTAACATTAGAAGATCAAAAAATATTTGCAGAAATCCACACAAAGGAAAATTGCTTAAAAAAGTAAATACTTTTTATTTAAATTCCGTAATCTGAAAACTTTAAAAGGATGGAATGGATAACTATTCGATAACTACTTTTTTGTTCTGTACCTTATTACTGACTTGGTAGGAGTGAAAAGAAATTATTGAAAACTGTGTGCATAAATTTGACTTAAAAAAAGCAGCATATTGTTCGCATTCATCAACTATATTCGCCATTTCTTATTCAGCCTTATTAAACTTCCTTTTCTTACTTCATGAATACACATATTGCAGTCATTTGGTCGAATTTGCTTCCGTTATTCACAATTGTTCCTTTTGTCATTCTAAGAAAACTTAGTTCATTACCATATTTTAAAATGTTTTTCTTGAAGAGTACTGCAAATGCTCTTAGTTGGTGAGTGGCTTTATTCATTTAGCAGTTGTTATTTTCATTAAATTTCGTATGAGCACGTATTTTGTTCAACAATTCAAAGAAAATTATGGGTAAATGGGCATGGGTTAGCTTAACTCTTTTCTTCGAATGTAGTGGTCTTGGAAACAAGAAAACTGAAAGCATATTCTGTATTCAAACTCTGGGACTCAAACATGGGTAATTTTTTTAAATTAGTGCCAAAAAGATCTGAGGGGAGATATTTCAGCTGTATTGTTAAATTTAAGTGAAAGAAAGCGGTGAATACAAACCAATTGGACAAAGTTTTATTATCTGCAGTACTGTTTCAGCTGCTACATACGATATTTCAATATAAAAAGTTCTGATAGAAATTATGAATTGATGGGAGCTTCATATGTAGTAGTTCAAAAAATAATGGTTCTTCAAAATAAGATCGAATTAAATACTTTAAATTTAGAACTGCTGCTCAATTACTTACTCATTATACCAGTATCAAAGCAATCATAGATTGCTGACAATGGAATAATGTGTAAAATAAGCGAAAGTATCATCATATAAAAGCGGCTTAACTACTGTTATTCATCATCTTCGCCCTTGTTACCTTGATTTTTAGTAGCTGATGGACTGTGGACAGGGAAAGTTTTTTTTTACAATGAGAATAAATAAGACAGCTGCTTTACCATTTGCTTTTCTTGAAAATTTGAAATTGTTAAATTTACACATGGCAATTGAACTTTTCTATCTGTGAGAAAAAGAGTAACAGAGTTATTTTGATAAGTGCAAGTTCGTGATCGATTTTAAATTTTATCAAAATTAAATGAAAAATTTAATGAGTAGTAATAAATGATTTTAGAAATTTCAATCTGTACATAATGGAAATCAGAAGTAATGACTATTATTCTTTCCTTATTTTGATGATCAGAAGTACAATTCAGTTGAAACATTTTACAAAAAGTTATATATATAGCTAGATGTGGCTTTTGAAATTCTTCAGCAAGAACATAGTCATTGCTTGATTCAAGTATTACTGATCTTTTGAAACTTATCATCCTAAAATCTGAAAAATCATTCAAAGTATTTGTGGGAAAAATAAAAGTCTCTTGAATCTTGTTAATTGATATCCACTTTAATATACTAAGTTCTTGCAATTCCATCATTTTCAGTTATTGGGTCGCGCCTTATATGTATGGTCTAATGACTCTCGCTCAAACGATAAGGCAAGTTCCATTCTATTGATTTATCACTTGAAAACCTAAGATTTTTGAATGTGCATAACCACCAAGTTCTTTATTCATTTAGTTGGATCATGCAGCCTTATATTATTTATGTATTTATATAAGAGACATACAGGCCTAAAACTCACTTATTGTACTCAAATTACAATAAAAACGATCAATCTGAAAAAAATCAAATAGTATTTATTGGTACTTAAAAGAAGTTTTACAATGTTTTGATTTTGAAAGATTAAAGTTAGCTTATTCAAGTTGCTTCTGACCAGATAAACTTGCTTTCAATCATGAATCGAGAATTTGGCAAAAAAGATGAAACACTTTCTTTCAGTTTTTCTTCAATGAACAAAAACCCAAAGGCTATTTTTAAGGCTGACACATTTCTCGAAGCACTTTTTAACTCTTTGAAATGTTTGGTAGTTTTTATTTTGCTTACTTGAGAAACTTTGGGATTGAAGCAAAGAAAGTTTGTGGCTGAGAACTAAACGTATAATGGAACGAGAATTCCAATAATCAGTAAAGTACACTAGTCCTGCAACCATCATACCAACGTTGCATTGATTACTTGACAAATCTTCACATTATTCATTTTTATTTCACAATTTTTTTAAAACCATCAAAAAATTGAGTAATAAATTTGCTTAGAAGAGTGAAAATCATTTTTTAAAAGTGTCACAATTTGATTAGTGTAAAGGCATTCAAAAACTATAGATTTTACGAATGAATGAAGCAAACGAGTAGTTTTGAATTGAAAAAAAAATTGTGAGCGTGCATAATATTCACTACAGCACTGATTAAATTTTATAATTCCGCTAATAAAGGTAATATTTGAAAGTGTTATTCAGTTGACGAGTTGATGACGCTAAATGAATTGAAATCGATTTCTAGCAAGCATTGTTTTTTACTTTTCATATGCATATATATATATATGTATATATAAATTACAGAACATATTCAAAATTAACTTTCCAAAATTCGATTTGTATGAAATTCACACAAATAAATTCAGTGAAATGTCATCATTTCAAACCAAATGACAAGGCATATCAAAAGCTGATCATGCATTTATAATCATACGGGCTTTGTGCTTGCTACTCTTGATTTTCTCTGCTAATTATAACTTTTATATTCAGTAAACTGAAATAATTACAGTGTGTGGATGACAACGGGTATGTCTGTTCATCGGTATATTGGAGTTTGTTTACCGTTCAAAGCACCGTCAATACTCAAGAAAACTCGAGTTCGAATATTTATTTTATCACTTCTAATTTTCTCTCTCCTCTTCAATATCACTCGATTTTTTGAGGTATGCCAATATTTCCGTTTTATTTTCATTTATTTTCTCGATTTTTGTAATTTTAACACTAATGGCACTCTCTGTCATCAAGAGGTACTATCTGTACATACTTAATAATATTTAGACGTCAAATCTTGAAAACAAATTTCATTTTATTGGAAAAAAAGAAATTTGATTTTCATATAAGTTTCATCAAAACTTTTGCAACTGAATTTAGCTCTCAAAAAAATTAAATTAGCAAATTAGAAAATGAAAAAATCGATAAACATTTAAGGGAAAGAATATGTACATTCAGTTTCGACGGAAAATAAAGTAATCAATTACTTAGTTTTGCGATTTTTGAAAGCGTGAAATATTGCATGAAACGTACTTTAAAGTCATTTAAAGTCATGCTATTAAAAATTATTTTTTGGTATATTGGTTTGCTTAGCGACCAGAAACCGATTATTTTTCTGAAAATTTGTAATGTGGGGAAGTTTTCTCTAGAGAACAATTAAGAAAAGCCATTAATAATTAGCGTGATTTGATGTGCTTCACTAGAGTAATTAAAATCAGAAAATCGACATCTGCTTGCTAGTGAATAGAAATAGAAGGTGCACAATTTGTTTCGAATATAACGTGCTTTAAAATTAGTGCCACCCTATTTGATTCATATAGTCTTTTACTTGCAAATTATTCAAAAATATTGGAAGCAAAGAAAACAAATTGTAAAAATCAGGGTATTGAACAAATATTTGTTGTAAATTGACCTTGTTTTGTTTATTAATCCCCTTTTGCTCATATGCTCTTAATGCTAGACTGCAGAAATCAAGAAGATTCACCATGGTTTTATTTAGAGCTGAAAAGAATTAAATGAATAAGATGTAAAAGGCTTTGTAAAATGCGTTGTAACTTTGCTTATATTTTCGCTGCAGTTGCTGCAATTTCTTTTCAACTTGAATGAAATGGCAGTTAATTTAAATTTTCAATCCAGGACAAGGTGAAAATAAATTACTCAGTTATATGAAGCAAAATAATTTTAAAATTGCTTATAATCATGCTTCAGCTTTTATTTAATTGGAGTGAAAAATAGGATGACGTCAGTGAAAAATTATATTGCATTACTTCTAATTGCTGGAAAAAGTGAGAAAGAATAATAAGTATTAGCTAATTTCTATTTTGTAACAAAATACATGAGCAAATATTCGCTAATCTTCTACTATTGAATGATAAATAATAATAATAATGTGCAATTATTTTTAATTGTCAATCAATTAGTGCATAAAAATTTGGGGGATTTTAAAAAATGCGTGTTTATAAAATGCGCTTAACATACACCACAAACTGCGAAAATTTTCAAAAATCGAAAATCTTTGACGCTAAAATGTAGATTTTGACCGAAGAATTAACTAAAACATTAATAATATTTCTGTACAGATTATTATTATTATTATTATTATTATTATTATCAGTAGTAGTAGTATTGCTTTAGCATGAAAAGTAAGGAGAAATCTTTCTTCTTTATTTGTTTACTTTAATCTATATTAATCTGGTCATTTAAATTTGAATTCAAGATCTGAAATGTGAACGGATGTCAGAAACATGTAGATGCAACTATACTTGAAAAAAGAGGTAAAAATGTGATGAAAAATGGAAGGAAACTTTGAGTATAATTGCCGTATATTTATTTCCTTTGTAAATAAAACGCAAAAAATTTATTTAATCCAATAAATGCATTAATAATTGCAGGTTCGTGTTGTAAATAACTGTTTTCGCTCAAATATTAATGCCTTCATTCCGGTGTTGGCACCATCAAATTTGCGACTTGATCAAACCTATCGTCTCATATTTTTTGGTTGGGCTTATACCATATTAATGTTTGTGATGCCGTTTTCATTACTCATTATTTTGAATTCTCAGGTGAGCATTACAGGCTTTCAAAACTCTCATTTGTCTGCCTACAAAAAGTTATGCAACGAATTACTACATCACTTATTGCGCTGTTACATGTTTTTTTCCTTTTTCCAAAATGATTACAATGTATAATAGTATGACATACTGATATTTTGGCAGAATATTTTGTGCAAAATTTGTCAAATGCAGTGCTTCTCTTATCTTTCTCCAAAATGTACATATTTTATTTACAGCATTTCAGAGTAATAATTGATTTCTCAATCAGTTTAAAATGCAAATATAAGAATGAAATTCAAATCAGAACTCGATGAACCAAAAAGCAGTTTCATGGAAATTGCATTATTTATAGGTGCTTCTGGCCGTTCGACGCTCAAATCGACTACATCGAAGACAAAGTACTGTTCCAGATGAGTCCTTAAAACAAGCTGAACGAAAAGAACGCCAAACATCTATAATGCTTATTGCAATTGTGCTCGTCTTTCTGTCATGCAATATATTAGCTTTCGTCGTTAATATTCTCGAGAATGTTGGATATGACAACACTTCTTTATACGTTTCACTTGTCACTTACAACAATTTCTTGGCAAGCAATTGCATTTATTTTTAATTTTTATTTTCCAGTAATTTGTAATGACAAAATATCAATACTTAATCAAATATTTATCAAAATTAAATACAAAAAGGCGCTATTGATAAAAATTGAACTAGTAAGCAAGGTTTGATAATGAAAGTAACTGCTTTTATCAAAATTGTGTTGAAATCAGTAAAACCATCTATATCAACATGCATCGTAGAGAAGTGTTATTAAAGTAAAGACAAAAAAAAGTGAAGAATGGTCATTAGCATGGAATCAGTATAAAATATATATATTAAATCATAATTGGTTTATAACCTTTAATGATGATCATTATACATTCTCTGAAAATCTGAAATTAGCAGCAAAAGAAACAATCTTAAAAAGATTTTTTTAAAGATTTTAAGAGTTGGCTTCTTCCAGCTACAGCATTTTCGAAATCGCTACATTTTAGAAGTGCTAAGAAATATGATTTAGCAGTGTGACTTAACTTCACATAAATTCTGTCCTTTGCAGTTAGTATAAAAGAAGTTTGCTCATTAAGAAGCACTTTTTTGGTTCTTTTCAGTTTGTTTTTTGAGTTGCGAAGCAATATTTCAGGTAATGGTGAACGCATCATGCAATATAGCTATATATATGTTATTTTCGGACAAATATCGACTGCTGCTAAAGCAGTACTTAACTTGTATTTGGTCGAGGGATAGTCAACTGCTCTTAACAACGAATAATGCTTGATTTGAAGATTACTGTGAATTGTACTTTTTTTTTCAAAGTTTCTACAAAATGTTTTACTCGAAGTGATACAAAATGTTTGTGCTTTCTTTGAACAAAGTGAATTGAATAGCAAGCAAAAGTTGCTTCATTTATGTGATAAATAATTTAAATCCAAGATGGACTTTATCTTTCCAAAAAAGCTTTCTACAAAAATGTTAATTGGAGAAGATTGGCAATAACAAGTGAGAAGGTCATTGTAATGAGTTATTGCCAATCTGCTTGTATTTGCACAAGGAATCATGATTAAACAAAGGGTAAACTTGAAAAATACCATCTACAGGTAATAATCACAAATATTTAACAGCAAAAAACTATTTTCAACAATCTAAGACAAATAAAATATATGCTACAAAATATTAGCAGCTTTAGTGAGAATTATCAAAAATTTCTGGAATTTGAAGTGTCAATTAATTTTTGAAAATTACAGTTTAAAAAAATTATTCAAAAAAATTGCAAACAGCAGTTGGCCCAATTACATATTTAGTAGTGCAGCAGCAATACAATGTACTAAGTACTCAGTTTTTCCAATGTAATCAGAGGCTAAATTATTGTTTAGTAAAGCAAAAGAGAGTTCCATTCCGATTTGTTATGGAAATCTCAGCTTTGTTACCAATAGAAAATACCAAGTAAGTAGTTTTAATGGTACCCCCATTATTACAGGTTCTTATTGGTTTAATACATGTTAATCCATTTATTTGTTTATTTATTCATTTATTTAGTTACTTATTTGTTTATATTAATATCTATTTACTTATTTTACGCGACATGTACAGCCAGAGTACGATCCAGAGCCAGAATCAATAAAGTGGATAAGAAGACTAACGTACATATTTTCTTTTCTTTATTTATTTGTATTTATATTTCTGTTTGCATCTTTACATATTCATTTATGTAAAACTCTGCGTGCTTATAAAAAGCAAGTATAAAAATTACTAATTAACTGATATTTTCTGCAAAAATAATTTGTTGTTTTATATTTTGCTTGTTAACTAATCAAAATATATATTTTTTGAAATACAAATTTACTTACTATCTTCATTTATTTTTAGCAGTAAGAAATAAGTTAAGTTCCAATTTCATGCTTATTACAGTTAATCAGCTACGATGAAAATAGCAAAATAGCTGGGTAAATTGGCGAACTGGTTCTAACTGGCTCTTTAATCATAAAATTCAGCCCTGTGCTGTAATGTTATTGGAAATATTAATAATTGATCATGGAATTAAGAGTTATTGTTTTCACTGGAATTATTTTCAAGTCTCTTCTGTCATGGCAATAATTTAGTTTACAACTGTGGTGGTATCTTGCTAAATCGAGCGAGCGCTTAAGCAGAAGCAACAATGCTTCTACAGTATTGTGCAATTTTATTTCTTTCTATTTCATGCGGCAAGCAAGGTTACATTCTTTGTTTTTTGAATTTTTTGCAATTATGATTTAGTAAAAAGTTATACTTTCATGAAATTCTTTAGGACAGAAAGTTTATATTTCTCAAAACCAAAAAATTTCTGTCGAAAGCTAGAACTTTCGCATGCATGTCATCTTTTCAGAAAAGTTTGCCTTTGCATGTATTTAAAAAATAGAAACCAAAATTTTGCGTTTAGAAAAACAGAATTTTTTATTAGGTGGCATGTAAAAAGTGGATTAAAAGCCATAATGGCTGCAATAAAAATTGCTTAATTACTTTTGAGAAACCAAGAAATTAATTTTCACATTTGATTGCATTTGGCAACCAAAAGATGGGCTGTCTATTTATTTATATTTTTAATAGTTTTAATTCAAGCGATAAAATTTTATAGCTATTAAATGAGATTGTCCTTTGTTGTTTTGCTAGCAACTCAAAAAGGCGTGATAAATTTTGATATATTGAGTAGTTCACGACGAACTCCGTTAGTATCATAGTTGTAAGATATTTCGTCTGACTCAACTTTGAAAATTTCTGTCTGACTTTGCATTTTTTACCCGTTTAAATCTTTGGAGGATTAAAAAAAAGCACATATCAAGATTTAAAGTACGAGACCAAGTATTTGCTCAGGATAAAGATGAAATTGCCTAAACTCATATATTTTCAAATAATAAAAGTGATGATGAAGTAAATTTTTTACTACTGTTTTAAGACACTCAATATATCGCCTTTTTACCGTCCTGATTAGCATAAATCATGATCTTTTGCTCTGATTTATTTTAAAAATTTTTGATGATTACAACATCTTACAGTTGTTAAAAGTGATCATTTTACACCTGTCAAAAAAAAAGATGAAAATTTTTATTTGCTTCTTAACAGTTTTAAAATTAGCGTGATTACTTAAGATAAGCAATATATATACATTTGGAATTAATCAGACGTTAATATATTTTGAAAAGTTTAAAGACAATTATTCAACAGCTTTCGAGCATTTGTTTTATGAAGCATGTAACCGACCGTTTGATAATCAGTTTTTAAATGATTATTCTTTGTAAGTTTTTAAATAGCAAACAATTTATTCTGAACCATTGGTTTTCTGCTCTCTATTTCTACCATATTATTTCAGAAGGAAGTCAGACAAATGCAGTCATTGCAATCAAACACGGCAGAAGAGTTGAAGAGTTGGAAAGTTTG
Organism: Thelazia callipaeda; assembly: GCA_900618365.1. Classification (NCBI taxonomy): domain Eukaryota; kingdom Metazoa; phylum Nematoda; class Chromadorea; order Rhabditida; family Thelaziidae; genus Thelazia; species Thelazia callipaeda. The sequence goes on along the minus strand of UYYF01004279.1, from coordinate 15,792 downwards.
CAGCATCCAGCTAATGATCAAAAAACTTCGACACAAATTATGCACTATTTGATTGACAACTTGTGGAAAGCAATCAGCCAAATAATGAGTAATGGTAAAGAATCATTAGAGAAGAAGACAACTGAGAAAACGAATAATGCGTCGGTGATAATTTATGTTATCAATAATTACATTGAAGAGGAAGTTGGAGATGATGAAGAAAAAAAACCAATGATAAAGCAAAGTGCGACGATGATAAATACGGAATTGAGAGATGGCAACAAGACAACATCATTAGCTAAGAAACATGGAAACAATAAGCAACAAAAGTCGACTACAAAACTAGCTGATAAAATTCTAAAAACTTCAGAATTAACAACTCAATCCTTAAAACTGTCACCTTCAAAAAATCACACAAATATTTTTTCATCAAAGTCAACAAAAAAAGCAAAGGAAAAATCAGGGAGAGTGCGTGTAAAAAAACCAGAAATTGATACTACATCTTCCATTATCTTACCCAAAATGAACCTTGATACGAAAATCGTCTTATCAAGTGTTACAACAGTTTCAGACACACAATCGAGAATGACTGCATATCCCTTTCAAAATATCTCTTCAAATTATAGCATTGGAGATAAAGCAACAACTAAGTCCTTGAAGAAAATAACTAACAACAGTATCAGTCAAAAATTAACGACCAAAATCGAAAACCGGCCAACAGAAGCAATACAAATGTCCACAGATTTTGCAAAAATAGACGAACACAATTTTGATGCACCAAATGCTTTCGGCAATCAATCTAGCACTTCAATCGTTACTTCTACTGAAGCAATGAAAATTGAAACAAAGTTAACAACAATGAAATATCAAAATTTGAGCGTGCCAATGAAAGAAGAAGATTCTAAGAGAAAACAAACCAAACAAAATCAGCAAATGCAAAATAAAAAAGTTATATCACTAACTACACGAACAGTAAAAAAGATTGCGACCAATAAGAAAAAATCGAAAGTTTCCTCACAAGTTTTGTTTGGAATGAGTGCACATCTACCCAAAAATAATTCAGTAAAATTTATCTCAAAAATTATTAAGACCATTAGCATACCGCTGTCCATTGCTGCTTCCAGCACAGAAACTAAAAACGTTTCTAAAACATCTAGAAGAAACTTCATGGATGCAAATGCATTTTCGAAGATATCCTTGAAGAATAATACCACTAAAGCATTACTGAAATTATCTACACTCGAACCAAAAACAACTAAGAGATCTCTTTCAATAAAAACTAGTTCCGAATCAAATAATTTTCAAGCAAAGAAAAAAAACTCCCTCAAAACAATGGTGACATCAAATACAATTGCGCCAGCGAAAACTACAGGAGTTATGAAATCGAAAGAAGTAATTTTGAAATCAAATGTTTCTAGAGCAAATTTTTCATCTTCAGTGACTGAAACTCTCACATCACCGAAGTTTGAAATAAATTCACAAGCATTTTCTTTGCCTACCTTATCACAGCTACTACCAGTAACTATGGCGACATCACAGACATTGAATAATAATTCACAACTTTCCACAAATAATCCCTCAATGCTTAATGTAATTGCCGACGATGAAGTGGAAATAGAAAACACTTCATCACTGACATCTGCAAATAACAGCTCTGACCATCTGTTAGAAAAAAGTACGTCGACAGTACAGCAGCTACTCTCTTCACAGCAATTCTACTCCAGTGAATCTTTTTTAAGATCAACTGCACTACCATTACTTGAAAATATTAGCAGAATACATGGATCTCAGCTTTCCTCACCTTCTATTATCACAAATTTTGAATTTCTTAATAACTTAATTAGCTTAAAATCACAAGCATTAGAAATATACTTGCTTGCACTATTAGCAATCATTGAGGGCATTCCATCAAATGAAATTTACACTTCTAGCGACCGTACAATGATATTCACTTCTACCCAAACTTCAGCATATGAGCTTAGAGCAACCTTGCAACCAGATTCACCTGCAAATAACACGTCACAGCTTACTTTTTCTTCAGAGTCATCACTAACAAGCTCTGCAGCATCATCAACAAAACCAAATTTTCTTTCTTCAACAATTTCATCGACAGTTACACCAAAAGCACCTTTCACTTCGACAGTTACACCAAAAGCACCTTTCACTTCGACAGTTACGCCAAAAGCATCTCCCACTTCGATAGTTACATCCAAAGTTACATCCAAAGCACCTTTCACTTCGACCGTTATGCCAAAAGCATCTCTCACTTCGATAGTTAGATCCAAAGCACCTCTCACTTCGATAGTTACATCCAAAGCACTTTTCACTTCGACAGTTACACCAAAAGCAGCTTTCACTTCGACAGTTACGCCAAAAGCATCTCTCATTTCGACAGTTACGCCAAAAGCATCTTTCACTTCGACAGTTACGCCAAAAGCACCTTTCACTTCGACAATTACATCAACTTTAAATCCAGCAATATTCCCATCGTTAGCATCAATGTTTTTGACACATCTATCGACAGCAATGATACCAGCGTCGGGAACAACAACATATCCACAACTGAGAGTAGAACTGCCACCATCTGCTATTCCATTGGCGATACAACCAGCAATGCAGTCATCACTATCATATTTATGGACAACAGTGAAACCAACGACGATTACAGCAAGGACACTTACAGCAACAACGACTGCGCCTTCATTGGAATCAACAAGTCTTCCACCTACAGCAACTATTCCATCTACAAAACCACTAATAATGCAACCAATAGCACTGCCATCACCTACACATTCATCAACAATTGCTCCAGAGTTGGAGCCATCAAAAACAGTCTTACCAGATACACTTCTAGCGACAACGACTACGCTAATAGAGAAACCAACATCACTCTCAGCAACGACATTACTGCCTTTGAATTCTTCATTTTTATCAACAATAGCTCCTTCTGCTACATTATCTTCATCATTATTACTCGACAACAAGCTAATTATAGAACCATTTTCAGAAACATCATCATCAACTGTTCCTTTCTTATCAGAACCACAATCAATTTCATCTACAAGTTCCTCATATATAGATATATCATTGACGGATTTTACAAGAAATTCTTTGCAAGGGGCTAAAAACGCATATACTGTGCCAGCACATGATTCACATTTATTGGAAGCTGTTTTGGCTTCGCTGCTCTCCTCAGTATATTCGTATGCAGCATTTTTAAATTTAATCAGTACCATTCCAGACAATTCAACGGCAAAATACATGAATGAATCGGAGTCCACGATAGATATGATCAATGTAGACCAACAAAAATCAATAACAAACATGACATTTTCAGAGAATATGTCATCTACAGCTTCATCTCCACTTTCAAACTCCTTCTTGTCTAAAAGTACGTCATATGATATGAATTCGGTGTTCTCTTCTCCGCAGCCGATCAAAAATCTTTCTGATTCCATTCCCATCCAAAGCGAATCAACACTAATTATTCAGAAAGACAAATCATTTGTAAGCAGCACCTCTGAAGTAAGTATATTTTCCAGTTTGTGAAAGCAGAGCTCAATAATTTGTACTCCTTCAGAAGTGATTAAACCAAATATTTCCAAAATTTCTGCATTAACCTATAAGCTATAAAGCATATTGTTTTAGACAACAGCGCGACCTGCTTTTATACTCAGACATTGCATTGGCATAGAACAATTGATAGATTCAATTAATGCATCTAAGCCTTCGTTCATAAAAACTGCACTTACAAAAGGTGATTTATTCTCATTTGATTAATTGCTTTTCCAGTAAGTAATTCCCTGTTAAATCGAGAAGATTACTTCCAATAAATGAAAGATGAAACTTTAATTTCTAAGAAGTTTGTCATATGCATTACAAAGTTCAATATGCATTGAACTTATGAAGTTATAGTGAGATCTATAAAAACTTCAAGCGAGTAAATGCTAGTATCTAAGACCCCAAAAAATGAGCCAAATATGTAACGTTGTATGAATAAGTAAACAAAGGGAGTAATATTGATCTCGGCCGCATGAATATGAATGGTATGAGTTTTAGGGAGTTTGTCTTGGTCTCGATCTGCTCAGTTTTCATTGGCAACACTTTCTATGCGCATCGAAAGTCAATTATTTAAAGCTGCACGCAGTTCGAATTGGAAATTTCATGTTATTTGTGAAATGATTCATGAACATTTCCAAGGTCAAGAAGATAATTACAATGAAGTTATGAATTTCATGATTGGTAATTGGGGAACGATATCCCAATTTTGTGCCTGTGTAGAGCATTAGGAAAGATCAGCTGTCGCAAATTATCAGTAACATATAAGTTTCCGTATTTTTTTTTCCACCATCACTGTTAACAAAGTACTGATAACCTTCCATATTCTAAAGTAATGCTCATGACATAAATTATCCTTTGTATCTTAATTTTCAAACTTTTTTTGTTGTCTCGTTGTCATAATTTTATTCGCTTGTGACAATTTATCCTCTTAAAGACTTTGACATATTCCGTGTACTTATGCAACAAGTAAACAAATGGAAAATAGACATGAATAGAATATAGCAAAAGTTGATTCATCAGATGAAAAGATGATTTTATTGATGAGCAAAGTGATATAAATAACGCACTTTCCTTATGAACATTTTTGAATAATATTATCACGTAGAGTAGGCATAAAATGTGGTAATTAGGAATCAACTAACTTTCAAAATTAATTCAAGCTTCAGAGATGCAAAAATCTCATAGGAAATTACTTTATAAGTCAACCAAACCTTTATAATTTCAGCTGCATATCATCAAAAAATGCAAAAGTACCAAAAAATCGCTCCCTTTAACTCTTTAATTTTCAAGTTTTGTAGTAAGGTAATATTGCACTCATATTTTGAATAACTTGAAAGAATTATTGTTCAGTTATGATTTACAAAATTTATTCTCAAAATGTGTCAACTATTTACTGATTGATGTGAAAAATTTATTGAAAGCTTTTACTTGATCAAAAAACAGCACTTCTCCTCGTTCAAAATTGATATTATTACACCACAAATTTTGACAAAAATTTCCGAGCCATCCATGACGTAAAATGTTCTGAACTAAAACAATCATTAAGCTTTAATAGCAAAATATTAATTTTAATTTGGTACTGGCAATTATTTCGTTTAGAATATGCATAAAAATCAGAATGATTTGTTACGATTATCAAAAGACAGGCTTTCAATGCTTGTTTCTTGCTTTTCCTACATAAATTTATTAGCGAAACAGTAGTTATTAAACTCCCAACATTTTGCGTAATATCTTGCATCTTTTTACTGCTACTCTTTTTAGCAGTGAATTAAACTAATCAATCTTATATGAATTCATTTTGAAGACATTCAAATTCAAATAATGCGGAAGAAATGCTAATGTTTATGCAACAGAAAACATCCTATGCAATAGCGAATGACCATTGTATAGTTAGTTCTTTTCAGTGATTAACTGAACAAGATAACAAAAATTATCATTTGATTATTCGAAAGATGCTTGAGTAAAATTGCATCGAACCTTTTAAGCCAGTTCCCTAACTTTTTTTTGACTACTCAAATTTAAATAGCATTACAAATATTTGCCATTAAAGCTAATCAATGAGACTTCCATGATATGAAACATGCAATAATGGTTACTTCATTCAGTTTCGTAGATGAACATCATAAATTTTCCTTAAAATATTCATTTTGAACTACTACTGCGATTTACTTGATCTCCGTTGTCAACAAAAAATACATATTTTGATAATTTTGCACAATATTTGCACATAACACAGATACTACTCACACATAGTATTGAAGGCAGTATGACGTTTCAATGTCGAATAGCTTGAAACTTACATGACTTTCTTTGCAATTATGTTACATTCAATGAACACATCCTATACTTTAATAACATGTAATTTCATCGGTTTAGCTTTGATGGCAACAGTTAATTTGTAATGACAAGCTTACTGAAGCAATGACCTCTCGATAGAAAGTTCGATACATAAAATGTAGCAAAATACTATGGAAAAGAAAGATTTTTGCTTTCGATTCTTAGCTTAATTTTTATTCAAATTTCACAAAAAAATTACCAATGAACTATTTAAAAATATCTAAATTAAGGAAAATCTAAAACATTTGACATTTATTTCCTTCACCCATTACTCGTTTGCTAATCACTAGCGTGCTATTTACTGGAAAGCAAGTTTTTGCTTACATACTCATGAAAATGACAGTTTTCAATCATTATTACATTATATCAAACTCAAAACATTGATATTTGGCACAAAAATAGAAGAAAAAAGATGATGTGAAAGTGAAATAAAAATATTTGAACTCATTAAAATAACATAATCAATTTTATTGATTGATGATCACTTTTCGTATTCCATCAATTCTTGTCCAGCATCACCATCTAGTTTCGATTGAATTTTAGGCCGAAAAAGCTTTTCAAACTTCTAAAATAATGATTGATTTTGTAATTTCAAAAAGGAAGCATTAAAATATAAATGAAATCTATTAAATCGCAATGCACACACACATAATGAAGCGCTTTCAGTCACGAGTATCATTTTAATTATAATTGGATTTACTGAAATAAAAAGCAATCAAATTGCATGAATATTACAGAAAATTAAAATTTGCATAGCTTCTCAGAAATTTCTTAAATATGTTATTTGTAGACAAATCTAAATAAACTTGAACTCTAGTTTTTCTATTTTTTATTGCATAAAACAAAACAAAGAAAGCATTTTTTGTAGCTAAATTTATAAATTTTATTGTAATGACGTGCGTGACAATGAATAACAGTTAGCGAATCAGTTAAGCTTACTTGTGACGTAGTTCCATCAGTGGTAGCCCATAAGAAAATACCATAAAAAGGGATGCAAAGCATGGATGAAAGAGAAAGAAACCATCCAAAAATATGACCCCATAATGGATAATCATAATTGTATGCATCAATTCGGAGTGGCTGATACTTTGCTAATCCAAAAATTAACACACCCTACAAAACCTATTATAGTCCAATTTGTTTCTGAAATTTCACACCGGAACTGACACAGAATTTATAATTAGTAATTTCGCAACTTTTAAGAACAAGTAGATCAAATAAAACGGTCTGATAACGGGCATTTTCAGTTTCTTTCCGGAAACCTGAATTATGGTTCGGCTCCGATCTGGAAATTTTACATTATCGCTCAATGCATTTTCCTCAATAATAAGAAAAGATTCTATAAAGCTTCGAAAACAGTAAGTATGACTCCATGTCTTGTAGTACTAACCGTAGCAGCTACATTATTTTAATATAATGCAAAATTTTGAAGTATAATTTGTATAAGCCACAATCAACTATATATTAATTTTAAGTAATGCAAAACAAATTTTGTATTTAATTTAATTTGATCGTAACCAACCATACACACTGTAGGAGTTGCAAAAACCCAGCAAAATTTCCACCATCTACTTGGATAATAACCCATCATCGACTTCATATGCTCATACCATTGGTCTATACCTAAATTCTTCAATGATCAATAACTATGACGCAAAAAATTTTTAATGAAAAACTACAAATAATTTACAAAACATTAAAAAAAGAATAATGCTTGCTTCAATCATTTTATATTTTCCAAATTTTTGGATTTAAATACTGTATGTAGAATAATTCTAAAAACAAACTGTTCATTTTCTTAATTTAACTCAAATCACATTGGCAACAACTTTAAAATTCAAATACATACCAACACTCCATGAAATAGCAATGCATTCAAAGAATAAAAGCCAAAGAAGCGCCCAACCAGATGCTGCATAGAAATCGAAGAGTTGAAAAACGTAAAAGCCACCCTAAAATTTCCACAACAATTCTGAAATCGCTAAATTTTTCCCACCCTCTAGTTTCCAGCACGAAAGACATTTATCAGATCTTTTCTTTCATTTAAGAAATACATATTCAGAAATTGTTTGCTGGACTTAGAAATATGCATGCGAGTAAAAAATGTACAAGTCAATAATTTATAATTTCTATAATTATTATTTTTGATCAGCTTGATTTAAAAATAAATAGTTATCAGCAACAATTTTAGCTTGCAGAAAAGATTATACTTTTTCAAGATCAAATATGCAACACTTTGCTAAAGACTTGTGATTTGAATAAAAGTAATAAAAAGTTAAAACTTTCCGTACTTGTGTAACTGTACTTAAACCACATAAGTAACTTATAATACAAACTGCGAGTACAAACAATTCACGACCATATTTTTTGCCACGTATCATGAAGGGGAACTCATCAATTATCGCTGTGAAAAATCCTTCCATTGTGCAAAACTAAATGTGGATGTGATAAATTTTGATTGTAACAAAAATTCGAGAATGGTATAGCAATTTATTCATTTCAAAATTAACAACTATATGTATTCATAAAGTGAGCTTCAGCGTTAGCTGTGCAATGTGTTTCCACGTCTTTGCTTTACTTCATTGTGTAGAAATTTTATATAAATTAACCAAAAATAAATAAAATTAAAGTTTTAAAAGCAAAATTCATCATGTGCAATCTGCTAGTGTTCGCAGTTGCAATATTATGAATGGCAGTATTGAAAAAAAAAAAAATTTTTAACTTGCTTGTGAATCGATCCCCAAGAATAGCACCATTGTGAAAAAAAGAATTGACCAAACATTTGTATAAGGTAGCTGTAAAATTCCAGATGGATATGCTAAAAATAACAATCCAGGACCTGATTGAGCCACCTAAAATTAATTACATTTCTTCTCTCTTGTCCAATATTTTAATAAAATACTATAAAGAATTATACGTATATGCTGACAATACGTTTCAAAATAGAAAAATTTATTATCATATAATGTTTAACTTTGAAATTGTCACATTTTGGACAAAATTTTCAAGAAGAAATTCTATTTATAGTTTGATTTCAAAAAACTTACTGAAATAATTCAATCAGATTTAATTTTATTTATTTTCAAAGAGAAAATTTCTAATTTAACCAAATATTTTACAACTTTTAAAAAGTGAAAAAATTATATATTTGCCTCTTCAACACTTTTGCCTTGTTGAATAGCCATAAAGCCAATAAATGAAAAAATGACAAAACCAGCAAAAACACTTGTACTACTATTCACTAAGCACACTGTCAACGATTGCCTATAAAATTATCAGGCATGAATTTAGTTATATAAAGAAATTGATATAATTTTATAATATTTTATCGATAAGAAAAACTATACCTATAAACATTGTTATGGTATGAATTATAGCTGCCAAGTGCGACTAAAGCTCCTAAGCCAAGACCATATGAAAAGAAAACTTGCGTAACAGCATCGACCCATACTTTACTCTCAAGAAGTTTAGAAAAGTTTGGCTTGAGATAGAACTCAAGGCCTAAACTTGCACCAGGCAATGTCACGCCACGAATCAGCAAGCAAAAAAGCATTAAATAAGGAAATGATGCCGTAAGATAAACAACCTGAAAATCCATTGCATTAATACTTTAATGTTGCTGTAAAAAATTATAATTTTCAAGTTTTGCTATAGAGAAAAGAAAATATGCCTAAAATGTTTTTAAATTAATCTAATTAGAGAAAAAAAGATACGCCTAAAATATATCTTTTACTGATCACAGAATGTAAAGCAGGCTTTCACTAAATAATTTTTAATAAAAGACAGAAAGTGAAAAAATAAAATAAATTGATTCTATTAGTTAAAATCCATTTTTGGTCATATATATCAAATAAACCCTTCCGGTCCATCGTACACCCTTGAAAATGCACAGATAGCATATTGCCCAAGCGATAAATAAGAATAAAGCGAGATCCCAGCGTAATCCTCCCGGCACTTCTATGCCAGAACTAATGCCAAGCACTTGATAACTGAAAGTTACAAACAATCATTCTTAAAAATAAGCTTTGATAATGTTTAGCCAATTTTCTTAACAATTTAAATTGATTGATATAATTCTAAGAAAATAAACAAACTTCCAAAACTCTTTGACTGGTGACTGCACATTTAAATCGGTAGCATTGCAAATGGTCCAATTAGATTTGGAACCCACAAAAAACTGCTTGCGGTATTCATTTAAGTGATTCTTTGTAAGTATCTTTAATTATTAAATTCTGCATGTACAAAGTACTATGAATTATTCGAGGAGTTTGAATCTTATGAAAGACATTTGAAAAATTTTTTCATTAATATTGGAACAAAATATTTTATTTTACGAAATTCTTTGAATCTTTTTGTTAAATTTGTAAAACTGATAATTACGTAAACAACTACGTCTTAATGACTTGTCCCAAAAATAAAACCCATTTAAATACCTGCACATTGAAATATTCAGCAATAGTTTTGTTATTAGTACAAGTTAGTGGTTCATATTCACTGCGACAGTGAGGAGTATTCCATCTGTAATAATTCATGCTTTCGATTATAAATAAGTAAAAATAATTAATTTTTTTGATATAGATTTCAGCAAAATTTTAATTTTCACTAGCTAATACATTTTTCAATACCAACTGGAACTATTATCAATACAAATTTTCACAATTAAAAATAATCCTCTTTTTGTTTCACGCAAACTTGTGAATCAAAATTACTCGTGATTGCAACTTCGCCATGGAACATTTGAGTCAAGTCTGAAGGAGTTCCATAAATAACACATTGCCCAACTTAAGACGACAATATAGTAGATATTCAGCCAAAATGCCATCACTGCAGCTGCTATTCCAACACCCTAAAAATACGCAGCATTGATGAATATGAAGCAAAATGTATCATAAAGTTGAAAATTAATTTGTAATCTGAAATTTATGAAGATTGTTGTTAAAAGATTACTTTAAAAATTGGGCAAATTTTGAACATGCCAAGGCCACCAACACTAAGTAATTGACCCCAAGTTGTTTCTAAAATGAAAAGAGGCGCCCCACAAAATATCAAAGATATCACATACGGTATCAAAAATGCTCCTGAAAATATAATAATCTCAATAATCTATTTATAAAAATTAGTTACAATTTATAATAATCATTTTTGAGAGATAAAAATAAAATAATTTTTTTTCAGTAAACTTATCATTGAAGATTTTGTAACGTTTAACAAGTTTTTAGTTATAATTGGGAAACTGAAAATGTAATTTCCAATTGTAGATCAGAAATTGATGGACTTAAGCCATCAAAATATATTTCTTGAATAATTGTTAAGTTTATTATGCAAGTAAGAACTCATTTATTGCAATAAAGAGATGTTGGAGTATGCGACTCACTGCACTGACAACAAACAAACAAAAATTTAATTTCAAATTAACATATTTAGTACAAATAAATCAAATTAGTACATATTGTTGCTTCTTTTAAATTGAGATTTTTTTGTAGTTGCTAACTTTAAAGTTTGTATCACTAATTATTATATCTGACAAGTTGAAGTTACTATGATTATGCAAAATTATTCATTTTTAATTGAAACCAAAAATATTGATGAAGTGTCTATCAATAATTAGACTGATAGAATGAACAATGTAAGTGCAATATAAAACATACCACCACCATTTTGGTAACATAAGTAAGGAAATCGCCAGACATTACCGAGACCAATAGCATATCCAATACAGGACATGATAAAGTCGGCCCAGGAAGACCACTGTTCTCGTGGTGGCAGTGAACTGTAACGCTGATCCATTGAATTGGCAAACTTTCCGAAAACTACCACTACTGATTAGATCTTGACATTTCCCGATTAGTATAATCCTAAATGCCAAGAACTTAAACCATTATGATATATTTTGAATAATCATAAAGTTTGCTTACGCAAGTAAGAACTTATTAATTGAAACAAAGAAGTATTGGAGTACGCAACTCACTGTATTATTGGCGCCAAAATACTTCTAACAATATTTTTCCGAACAATGGAATAAATTAAGAAACTTAACTTTGCATTTTAAAAAATAATCAGTCATCCTTTGATTTCATTTATAACGAGAGGAAGGTTTTCTTTGAATTTTAGAATAAATATTTGTTATATTTATTGTAAGCAAAGAAACAAAAACTCCACTACACTTCTTAATTCTTAATTAATACAACAATTACTCATTCTAAAACTCAAACAAAAACTTTCCTCTCATTCAAAAATGAGATACTTCTTAATTTGCTATCAAAGATTAATTAATTATTAATTTTCTAAAGTTAGTGAAAAAGGAAGACATGAAGCAAAAACATAAGTGCAGTGAGTTAACTATCCCTTCATAATAACGGAAATGCATAGATGTAATGACTGAAAATTTTTCGCAAAGCCAAATTATTGTTAATTATTTGATCAAATTGTCATCTATTAAAAGTATAATAACATCACGAGATGATTATCTAGATTATTGTTTGTCAAAATAATGCGTACGAGTTACAGTAAGTACAATTTAAATAGGTAATGCGATAAATTTCACTACACGATGAAATTTGAAAGTATAATAACTATTTACATCGGTATCTCAGAAGAAAACAGAAAATTTGTTCACAATTTAAAATGCTGAATTTCAATGGAATGGAAAAATCTTTCAAAGTTTTATTAACACAAATTCAATTTAATAATTTGGACACTTTCTATTTACATATTTAATTAATGATTAATTCGTTTCACACTTTTAAACTCGTCGATATGAAGACTGATATTTCCTATACTGTAATTGTTTACACTATTTTAACAAAATTTCAGCAAACCAACAAAGATGTATAATTATTCATTCTACTTCTAATTTTGGTAGTTATTATATTAAATTTTATAAAGGGTCAAAGTTAATTAAAATATAAACAAAAATTAACTTTTGATGAACAACACAATAAATAATTATGGAAAAGAAAGATTGCATAAAAAGTTTTGACTCCGTATCAGTATGAAAACTTTATCAGTTCAGGATGAATACTTTGAATAATAACGGCAATGTATTACTAAGATATCTTGTGTTGAAACCATTATTTAAAATCAAGTCTGATCTGATCAAGTCAAGTGTAAAGCCAAATATAATTAAAAAAGAATAATTAAGAAGACCATTATAGTACTTTAATGAGATCATTGAAAGATTTTAGCAGATTGTTCGGCAGATAAGTTTTTGATAATTTTTAAAGTAATAAATTTTTCAAGCATGAGAAAAGAAATTTCACTCAATGCAAAGAAAAAAAATTATTCAAGAAAACAAAATTCCTAAGATTTTCATGAAAAAGCAGTAACTAAAAATTATCTGAGCATCAATTTTTAGTAATGTTTGAGAGAAAAATAAAATAATCACATCATCATTCATAAATATGCATTAAAAAGTGACTTTCTTTCTCAACTAGAAGTTGAAATCTATCGAAGGAAGATTTTTTGGCTATTCAATTAAGCGTTATTGGGCTTTCCTTCTTCGTCTTGAAAATTTAAGAATCAACAATGACTTGATGGGTACGTTACAACTCAAAAATATTACAAATAAATTTCTTTTAACTTGAAAGAATGGCATAAAAAAGAGGAAAAGATGAAGACAATCAGTTCACAAGGCTAAACGAAAATTGATGTAACTTGAAAAAGAATTATTATTTCACTCTTTGCTCATTCTTATGAAGTAAATTTGTAATTTATTCTTTTGTCAACAAAATGTATTCTGTAGGAATATCGAAATTTATCTAAGAAACGTGTTGAAATAACAATTTAAGAAAATAAAGAAATAATTTTTTTGTGTAATATTTGTGATTGTGGTATTCATCAAGTAAAAAGTGATTATCTATCTCCCTTTGGCATGTTATCTTTACTAAATCGTTTCTATTATTATTTTAGTACCATTTGAAGGGCATTATTCTGTTCAAGATAACTGCAAAAAAGTAATAAAAATATCAACATGAGCGGAAAACATTTTTTGAATTTTTATTTCAAAAATAAAACATATTTTGGTGCTGCATAAGTTTACTGAAAAGATAGATGTTTTCTTCATTTAAATACCCAATCTCATAATAATTCTTCAGGCGATGTGTATTAAATAACTCCATTCCAGTGCTTATATAAAAATGCAAGCTATGCTACTCAGTAGCATACTTGATTAGTCCAAATCATCAATTTCATGAATGCACAACTAGAAGCATAATTAATCAAAATTCATCATAAAAACATGTTGTTTATAAATAATGCAGAAAAATTTTCCACTTACCATCACCACTTTTGCTAACGTCAAAATTCACTTATTACTGTTCTAAGCATTGTTTTACAAATCATGATTATTGCGAACAGTTTCAGCGAACAGGTAAAGAAGATGAAAGTATTGCAAATGTTATTTAAAAAATTCAGAAAAATCACTAAAACAATTATAAATTTCAGAAATTGAGCAAATTCTCTTGAAGTCATAAAACGGAACAGATCTACCAAAAAATGCATCGTTAAAGATATTAACTTCAGCAAAATAAAGCGGACGTGAAATGTTAAAGAGAAATAATTTTGAAGTAAAAAGAAAGGCTGAAAGAAGGATGAGTGAGTACGCAGTGAAAATTATTTCTGACGTAAACAGTGAAGAATCTAGCAATTAACGTTGGATTAAAACGAGAAGAAAGAAGAAGAAGCTTGGAATCAAATAAAGCAACAATGACTGCTTTGCATAATTTTACATAATTTCATCTATCTGTATAATCCGATTACAGCATTCCGCTATATTTATTTACTTTATCTCGCGCGATAAAGCAATTTTTCGTTCAGTTAAAAAGTTTGCGCTTCTCAGTTTAAGTTTTTACTAGCGTACCATTGGATCATAATAGCACAAAATCATTCAGCTGTTAAAAATGATGCAGAAATTGAAATTTTTTGAAATTTCATGACAACTTAAATTCTGAAAACAACATAAAAAAGTAGTGATTAGAGTGAACACACATATATCGTCGGATTTAAATGTGCTCGACAAAACAAATTGTTAGTTGATATTTATCAGAGAAAGCGAAACAAAACAAAACAGAGTTGTCGTCAATACATTATATATAATAGCAAACACAAGAACGGACACAGCTGCTTTCCTCTCATAAATTTCAAGATGCCACAACAGTCTATGGAATTTGAAGCAGTTGTCAATTTAAGTTCTGGCACAAAAAGAATTTTTCACATTGCTCCTTGTTACTACCATCATTATAATCACCTTCACGATCAACAGTAACAACACTAAAATAAAAACTGTGCTAATATTACAAGTTATCATAGTTGATATATAATTTTAATACATATGAGATAAAGCAGCATTAAAGTTGTTACAATGATGCTATGTAATGGTGAAGCAACGAAATATCTATTCCAACTAACTTATTTACTTCATGATATTTTGAACAATTATTTGAAAATAAAAAATGAAATGGGTGATATTGTTTACTCTTATTTCATTACTCTTAAGTACAATTTAACGTAATAATTAGCAGAATTTGGACAGTTGAATCTTCATAGCGTGCATATACGTAGACAAATGTATGTCCTATACTTATGCTAATTCGTAATGTGATTGCTATATCATGCTTTCATTTACATTTACTATTAACAGCCAGAAAAATTCGGGAAAATTAAATGAAGTGAATAACGATAGGTCAAATAAAAAGAGATAATGTGCAATATTTTCAGACTTCTTTATCTAAAAAAAAGATATTCTATAACTGACTTTGAAGTTTGTAATGTGGTGTATTTATGGCAAGAGCAATTAATACATTCACGAGTGAAACATGCGCAATCATAATTAAAAGGAGGAAATAAATGAAAATCTGTGCACTTTCATATATATATATATATATATGACTAAGGCTTTTGATTTTATATATATATATA